>CALNXI010000548.1:166597-233839 GCA_942486025.1 Porites evermanni | reverse complement strand
TATTATTATTATTATTATTATTGTCATTATTATTATTATTATTATTATTATTATTATTATTATTATTATTATTATTATTATTATTATTATTACGTTATTGACAAACAAGAAAATGGATAAATTTGCCCTCACTGATCTGCTAAAATGTAGCACCTCAACTAGCAGCGGGGCAACAAGACTAAGGTATATTTATTTTTATATTCCAGTAAGAAGGAGACCAGTGTGCAACTGTGTCTATTGTTTTCGCCGGTATTTGTGAAGATTTTACTTTAGGTGGAGGCTATGTATGAGTCTTCAGTGCTTCTATTCTGCTGGTCTATTGAGACATGCACTGGCATGAATAAGTGACCTTATTGTTCTATTTGCTTTGCATGTATTGTATTATTTGCAGGTCAGCGTGGCCGATCTTCCTGGGCTGATAGAAGGAGCCTCAGTTAACCGAGGACTGGGACATAGGTTTCTTAAACACACTCAAAAAGCTCGGGCCCTTGCTCTTGTGGTATGTAGTTCTTTCTCCCAGTTGGTGAAATTCTTGTCATTTCAAAAATGAGGCAGGCATTTTATAGAGAGCTTTCACAAAAATCCAATTCTGTCGGGCATAGTATGCAGAAATAGATTAATATTATATCTAGTTGATAGCTCTGATTAACACCGAGTAGAATTCTTTTCACTAATAGGCTGCTCTGACCGACCAGTTCTGACTTAAGTGCCCCTAGTTAGTTAATGTTGCCGAGTTCCGTAAGCTCTTAAAAAATTGCAAGAGGGTGCTCCAGTTTGCTGCGATTACAACTGAATATGCTACTAAAGCCCCGTGCAAACGGACGCAAATGTTGGCCATGCAAGAACTCCCAGAATTGTTAGATATCACATGTTGCGTCCGTTTGCACACCCTGTTCCATGTTGTTGGATGTTGTTGTGTGTTGTTGCACAAAGTTTGAAACCGGTCAAACTTTTGAGCCAACTTCTTTTGTTCTGTGCTCACCGAATCGTAGCGTAACAATGTTGGACTGATCCGTTTGCTCAACTCTTCCAACAATTTTGGGGCCACGTACGCGCATTAACCATGTTTTCCAAAGTCTTATGGGTTGTATCTTCAGGGTGCAAAGAAAATCATTTTTACAGCTTGCCATTCGGGCAAGCTGAAGCTAGCATTTACTAGCCCAGACGTCATTTCAACTAGCCCCAAAAACGTTTTGTTCTTCTGTTATTCAAACTCCTCATAAAACATCACTTGCCCGTCGGGCAAGTTAAAAACAGAATTCACTAGCCCGATAGCAAAATCCTCTAGCCCCGGGCTATCGGACACTACTTTCTTTGCACGCTGTATCTTTTAACGATGCACTGCAGGTTCCAAAATTATTGGGAGTTGTTGCATCCGTTTGCACGTAGCTCAACAATAGAATGCATCCCATCCCATGGAATATTGATACCTCTATAGTTAAAATTATAGTGAGAATCATTCTTTCGATCCATACGAATCTCCGCAGTCGAACGAACTTAAGCTGTGAATTATCTTATTTCCAGGTTGACATTGATGGATTCCGTTTGTCAGAAAAATACCCAGCCAGGACAGCATTTCAGAACGTTTTCATTTTGCTGAAGGTATAAAATATTGGCTTTGTTAAATTAGAATTCAGCTATTTAAGAAATCCGAGGCAACGACGGGCAAGGAGATTCGCACTTATACATTCCCACAACAAAACCAACAACGCACTCTAACCGTGGAGTTGTGGAAAATTTAATCGTACTTCGTTTTTGGAAAGTTGAGACAAACAGATGCAAAGGCAAAACAGATTGTGCACGAATAATTCTACTCACCAAGGCAGCAATCCTTAAGTTCCGCTCAACGGTGTTACATCCACTCATACATGTACTGAATGATGGCATTATCTAATTACTTGGTTCATGCATAGTAATCTGGTATATCTTCCTATGCGGAAAAGTCAAATGCTAATAATGCTCGTTAGCCAATTAACCCTTTCACTGCCAAATGTGGCCAAACGCAAATTTGGACCAAATTTCCACATTTCATTTTCTAAAATTTTGAGAAACAAATAGCACCATGTGAAAGTACAGGCAGAGAGCTTTTATTTGAATGGTCACATCATAGGATTTCGTCTGCAGACTCAAACGTTAGAGTCGCGTTACAAAACTCCATCAAGTACTCTGGCAGTGAAGGGGTTAATGCTTAGACCAAGTTACTGTTGTCATTACTAATCTATGCGAAAATATTTTTAGTTAGGTTATGGCTGTAATATTAGAGAGGTTAAACATCACTCTTTCGTCAAACGGAAGAAGCGAATTTGTACCACGTGACCAAGTTTCCTCTTTACTTGTCGTTTACTGTTCATTATTTCTACACCTAAATTAGTAGTTTCACGCAATTGTTGATCCATAAGAATTTTTTCAGCTGTTATTATCTGCTCATTCTCTATTTTGAGAATTTCACAACTCGAATCAGACGTTTGCCGTTTACGTGAAGCTTAAACTCTCTATTTCTTATTTCTTGCTTTTTTTTAACCTCTAGGAACTGGTGTTATATGACAAGGAATTATTAAATAGACCCAAGATACTCATTGTTACCAAACTTGATAAGAAAGGTGCGACAAGCAAATTTCAAGAGTTGAAGCAAAGAGTGAACTCTGTTCAGGAACACGGTAAGCCAAACTCTTGATGACCTTCTTTATCCATGAAAACGTCCAGTTACTTTGTTATAAAATTAGGTAAAAAAGATTACTTGCTGTCATGAGTTAGATTAACGACAAGCTTTCCCATTTAGGTGTAATAGAAACGATGATAGCAATGGTAAGTTCTTTTTATGAACCCCAACTGCAAACCCTTACAGTAATTAGCCTGTGGCGCATTGTAGCCCTGTTTCTTTATTGTATCGTGTTTTCAATTTGTAGGAACACTACTTTCCATCTTACAAAAAGTACTTTCAGACAGTCCAGTGCCTCAGGAACAAACAGATTTAATGGATATAGCTGACAAACTGATCAGAACGCGATTCGATTCTATATTACCGTTCTCCGCTTTTACGTCATTTGGTTTAGATGATGTGCGGGATAAGATGAAAGCCGTGCTATGAATAAAAGGAACTCTGGAAGATGTGTTATGCCGATTGTGTAGAAGTTAAATAAATAAATAGATAAATAAATAAATTCGCTAGAACTTGATGTGTCAATGATGTCAGTCTTTATATCTTTCTTGTTTATCAATTTAAGTTACTTCAAGACGCGCCGTCGAACAGTCTTAGTAAATGGCCACCAAATTGATTTAGAGATAAAAATTAATAAATAAAATAATAATAACAGCTCAAAATACCTGAAGGAAGATTTAACTGACAGAGGAAATGCAAAGTAAAGCATGTGTGGATAGAAGATTACAACACGTTCATGAATGTCAGTTTTTCAGCATTTAAGAAACGTTTATGGTCCTTATCTTTCCTTCTAAGACTATCATTTGCAGTAAACGTATATCGAGTTTTATTTTTACTATTTTGTTAATTTGTTGTTGCTGTTGTTGTTATTGAGGATGATATTTTTCGGTTATAATTATTACTGAAATTTTATTCATTTTTGGTTTATTTCGAGGCTATAAAGGTTACTTTAAGCTCTAGTATCAAAGCGAAGGTTGTGCTAAAGGCAAGTTTAGATATTTTTTTTAGTTTTTCATAGTTAAATTTAATGTTATTGTTTTTTGTTTGCTTGTTTTTGCCTTTGTTGTTGCTGTTGTTGTTGTTGTTGTTGTTTTGTTGCCCAAATGACGTGGTGATATTAAAGTCTTTGCATAAATAATATTATTTAATACTTCCGCGTATAATACATGCAAGGAAACAGCACTTTCTAGTTTAAAATTACGTTTTAAAAATTAATCAGTTTTGACTTTTAAAACTGCCCCCAAACGTTTCTTCAACTAGTCTTAAAGCTATCAGACACCTGAAAGATACTAAGCTATCGCTTGGAAGACAAATATTGACATTGGATCGTCTCTTTGGAATATAATAATCTGTTTTGATTTCGAAAGGGTTATGTTGTGTTTTTGTTAGCAAATATTGTGATTTACTTATTGAATTGATGCTGATCACCTTTTTAAGAAGGCTGAACTCGTTACGCTGGAATAGTGAATTTGAGAATGCTGCAAACTGAATGGAAAAGGGCAAAAAAGAGACGTTAAGTTCTACTTAGTTAAAGTTGTCATCAGTTGACTTTGTTTTTAAATCTTTTTACTCAATAAATAATTCAACAACAGTAGAAATGTCTTGCAAAGATATTCCAACGAAACCCAACGGAAGAAAATAAATAAAATGTCTCAGGCAATATTGCCGAAACTTTTTTCTCTTCCTTTGACTAAAGCAAGAATTTCCAACTCCGAAAATGCTACTGGAACGCATAGTCGTTAACTTGTTTAACAATAATCTCGTAGTTTCCTTTCCCATTGTTTTTATACACCACATATCCAGCCTTTGTCTCTGACTAATATCACTTACAAGCCGTGATTGGTCAAGTTAAATCAAACCAATTATCTTGACAACGGAAGACTACATTAGTGACCATCACAAATCAAAGTGTCAGATGCAACTACAGTGATCGTTCTCAAGGTCAAAGAATTCTCTCTTGAGATGGAGAAAAAATTCGACTTCAAACCGTTGCTCACTGATTCGCAAGATAGCCAGGGTTCCCCCCCTTTGAGGATATTCTCCATTTCAACCGCTAAACCGGAAAATATAAAGTTTGAGGAAGAAGAAATGGATCTTATTAGTGGTGGCAGCGATGTTTCTAGTGTTGAAGAAATTGCACAAGAGAGAAACGAAAATCCATCGCATGCATGGACCGAAGGAAACTGGGCCTTTCGGAGAGATGACATGGATGAAGACCTGCCATCATTCGAAGCGCGCTACGAAGCCATGAAAGAAATTTTTCCGTCGCTTGGTGAAAACGACGGACGAAGCAGCCACTTAGAGACGCTAAAGATCCCTGATGGGAGCAAAGTTGCGTTTGGCGAAGCGGACAAAAACTATAGAGACGAGTTGTATGCGAAGCTTCGGGAGGCTGTCGACAAAAGAGTCTCTGAGAATGTATCGAGATTGTCCAATCCCAGTTTAGTCTCTGGCGATTTCCTTTCTATACATGAAAACGGCAAACCAAAAACGGCGCCATCTTCTGTTGGAAAAATTGACGCTGAGAAACAGTACTTTTTTCCTGAGCTTCGAAATCTGATAGAAGGCAGAATAGAAGAAACCAAAGTTGACACGTTGGCCAACCGAATAGAACGAGAGCTGATGAGGAGGCAGCATCTTTGCAACGAGCAGGCTTTGATGCTGCAAATGCTTATGAACCGCGTCCAAGATCTGGAGAAGCGCGGGCCACCCAAACGAGGAACAACTCCTGTTCACACTTCGTCACGAGCGTCCCGTGGAAATCGGTGCATGTGCTACCACACAAGCAACTACATCGTGGAGAAAGCCACGCAGACTCCAAGTGAAGTGCACGACGCCGAAGGGGTGTATGTCATGGTCGCCCGAAATTCCGGGGCAAGAGCTAAGAAGGTGCAGAGAAGGGTTGCTTATGGCTACCCTGAACGAGTTACCGAGGAGAAAAAAGTTTCGGCGCTTTTAAGCAGAAAGATTGTCACTCAGCAAATAGAGTTTTTGCCACCAATCCCTGAACCTTATGCCAAAAAGCGACCTCGAGACACAAAGAAACCAGGGTGGCATAGAGTGTGATAGCGGCGCAGACTGGCAATTTCCTTTTGATCAAAACTAAAACAAAAAAACGGCAAATTTCGTTTATTGTATGATGACAGGTCCCCAATACCTTTAAGATTCCGTTTCCATGGGTATATAAACTTAGGGTATACATACACATATCGGCATCCCCCTCGCATTTTTTAGATACTTATAACCGTCAGGAGTAGCTTACTTAGTTTCTATCATGCACTTATAGCGTAACTGTCCAGGTCGATAAGCGATCTAGGAGGGGCTCTGTTGAGACTTAAAACTTTACTATAAGTGGTCACTACTCTTAGTTACACAGCTTGTTTTTGGCCTGCTCTTTCATTTAAACAAGACCTATTATATTCGAACAATTGGATGGTGCGTTGAACTTGGAGAGTGGACCTACGAAACCAAAAGAGACGATGCCCAGATAACAATGCCTTTTGAACCCAAATATTTTTGGTCTCTAGCTGGCAAACGGAATTCATTCCACACTATTATTTATTTGATAACTCCTGAGCTCCAAGGCGTTCTTAAGAATAATGACCGAGCGCGTAGTGACCACTGAAGTGGAACAGTAGTTGCTGGTTTGCACATGACGTCACGGCGGCCATGTTGGTGTTGTGTTGGTGGTCAAGAACTAAGCATTTCTCCCCCCTGGGAACTAAACCCTATTTTCATGTAAATTCTTTATTGACCACCAACACAGCACCACCATGGCCGCCTTGTCACGTATGTGCAAGCCATGAGTATTGACCTCCTCTTCTAACTTACTGACCTGGGCCGAGTTGTTCAAAGCTGGGTTAAGATAACCCAGGGTTAGTGCGAGATTTGAATTCAGATTTGAAAGCTTAAAACGTATTTCAGTTTTAATTCTTTTTGTCTACAAGTTGATGATTGAAAGCTCTAAAAATAACAGAAAATTATCCGAGAAAATGCTTTTGAATACAAGAAAAAGAAACCAGGGTTAAATTTAACCCCGGGTTAAGCGCTAATCGGTCTTCGAATAACTGGGCCCTGCTGTTTCATTAATTTAAAAAATGACCTGCTCAGCCACGTGCTGCCAGAAATAAATATGATGTTACACGAGACGATTTATAACGAAGATTTTTTGTGCAACAATGTTGGAACAAGATTATATGATTTTTGAATAAAGAGTAACTTGATCCTAGATAAGATTCAACGGCTTTAAACTCCAGGACAAAAACGTTTAGCACCCGCAAGCCTTCGATTCAATATGGGAAGCTTTATTATCAAGGCATGCTGTTCGACTGTGAATCACGTGAAAAAACGACCGGGTAGATAGCGTGGAGCTCGTAACCGGCGGCCTGTTTCAGGCAGGATTTCCTCCTACCCATCCCTCCCCCCGTTTGGCTTTTGTCTTAAACGTGTCATCTTCTCACGCAAATGACTCAATGAGATCTGGTGAACTTTTGCGAGGGAAGTGTCACCGATATATCCAAAGGGCATTCCAAATATCATTTGCTTTGTCTGCTAAAGGATGATACACCAAACGAACAGGAAACAAGATGAACATAAAAGTGGGGTTTTTGTATGTGATTTTATTATTTTTTTGTTTTTGTGAAGCTTTGTTGGAGCTCACACACACGGGTTACATCCCATTGTAAAATACAATAAAAATCAATTTAACTGCGGTAGAACGCTAAGATGATTGCAGCCAACGCGTATTTCGCTCGTGATTTCTTTCGTGCCTTATGTAATTTCTTTGTTTATTTTTACAGCATATTAATCGTACTAAGTGTTTTCAATCAAATTGCTAGATTTGTTAGATAATTGCTATTTATAGAGACTAATGCCCCATTCAAACCAACTAACCATCTTTAATTAAACCGGGTTTCAAAAAATGTGGCACAGTCAAAAGCCGAGGAAGACTGGAACGCAGACATTTGTCCAAAATTCCGAATAAACTTTAACATTGTCTGTAATTTGTCATTTGTTTAGCTAGTCAGCTTTTAAACATGTTTAAGCTTTTGCATGAATGAGGCATAAGTTCTATACCACTGTACTTCTTAGCAATACCTTTAAGAATCCGCGTTAAATGTACACTTTAAAAGAACATATTTTAAAAACATCGGATATATAGGGTGTATATTACTGTCATTGTGTTGTCTCTAATGAAATTTATTCGCATCATTAAAAAAAATTCGATCAGCGTCAGCTGCTTATGAATGGCAATCAAGCAGATCAGAAATAGATAAAAAATCAGTAGAAAAAAATTGAAAATATCTTAATAAAGCGCCTGAGCACCGGTTCTCTTGAAGACCCTTTGGAGTCTATCCAATAATTAAAAATAAGTATGATACATGCTTGATCTTCCCTATCGAAATTTTAATTGCCTACTTTCTAACTTACTACCGTTACTGGTTTTATTTAAGTGTACTAGATGCTTTGTCCTACTGAATAATCCATTGGACCCTAATTTAGGCTATAAAAGCATTTAAACCGTGAATCAACAAAGAGCGATTTTTTTTTTTACAAAATTGTAATCAACAGCTGGTCGCGCCCGGCTTATGACAACGGATGGGATCGTTATACGTTTCTGGGAAACTACCCACCTACCCCTCTCCTAAGCCAACATTTTGCCCGAAGTGAGAAGTAAGTGTTAATGTTGGCTTTGGGGAGGGGCAGGTGCGCAGTTTCTCAGAAACGCGTATAATGATCCACGAAAGCTTGCCTGGGCTGTGTCGTTAAGGGTGTACTTTGAAGGGGCATCAAAAACCTATGTCGCCAGAAATAATAAACAAGGGACATACTACCATCACTGTGCCTGCCCAGAAGGTATCATCTAATTAAGTTTATCTCTAAAGATAAGGTTTCCTCCGGGTTCATGAGGTGTCTGACCGATCCCTGAACTATGAAACAGTATAGATATAAGGGTCTACAGAAGATGTACAACATCATCCTTCTTTCATATTGTCTAAAATCAATATCCCCTTAAATCTTGCTAGTTATGTATTAAGCTACTTCTTAATTGTGTTGTCTTCTAACCAAAGATATATATATTGATAGAACTGTTTACAAAGTTTCTTTTTTTCAGCTTTATGATACATGTAACGACCTATCCTCTTTCTATGATCGTCGTGGCAACTATATTCCGTCACTTAACTCCTTTTCTAACTTTAATTTCAGCTAAGCAATGGAATGCACTACCTGAATTTTTTCGCACTAGTGTTTTTTGAAAATTTTAAGACCATAGTACAAGGTTTTACTACCTTTATATAAATTCTTTTTACCTTGTTCTTTATATTTATACTTGTACTATTTTTTTAATTTCTTTCTAAACGTGCATTTTCTAATAATTATATTTAGATAACGCTGTAAATATTAGTTTCTTTAAGTGTAGATATTTAACGCTCTTTATATATGTTTGGCTTTTTCGTAGAGATTAACTCTGTAACCTACTCTAAAATTTGAGTGTAAATGTGTGTATGTAGGTGTGTATATATCAACCGGTTATTAAAGCTATCTATAACGAGAAACTGTTTCATCCATATTATTTACAGGGCAAGCAAGCACCAAACAGAACTACATACGGGGTATCAGTGTCAATAGCTGCAAAGGCACTAACATCCTAAACACAGCAAAATGCCTCATGCACAGACATCATGGCTGCTTACCATTTACTCATATCACCCGGGTAAAAATATTAAATGCAGGAACACAAAGTATATCCAAAACAGCTGAACATACCAAAGTCAAGTAAAGTCATCAATTGTGTAAAATACGCTTACCTATCTATGGGAAAACTCACTAGCTACTTTGTAGGTATTAGACATTAAAATAAGACAGAAAAGATGATTATAATTGAAATATATACAAAATAACCTATTGAAAAGATAAACTCTGAAAAGTATTTACTTAATTCTTGAAAACTTCACAAAATAAGATAAAGCTAAAACTATTTAAAATGCGATAGACTGGTGGAAGTGGTATGTTAATTACAGTACACCTGACAAGTCCAGTTTTCTAGTACTATTTCTAAAAGCCGTGAAAAATCGTATGGGTCTATTTGAATTGGGCATTGAATTCCATAGTTTTGGCGCTTTAAGGCCGTATGTTAAAGAGTTTACCATTTTCACATGGGCCATAATGCACCTTGTTTACCTCCCCACTACTCCCCCCGCTTACAAAAAAAAGTTTGCATAACCATTGTCTTTGCTTTCTCTTGGGACGACTGTAATACCCAGGAGAAAATGGAAACAATGGTTTTGCAAGTGTTTTGGATGTAAGCAAGATGCATTGTAGTCTATATAAAAAGAGCCAATTGGCCGCTTTAAAATATCATTTAACCGGAGGTTGTCTTTTTTGTTTCCATGTTCAATCAGTTATTTAATGCTCAATGGTGCATGTTCATTGTTAATGACATTGAAAACTGTACATGCTATTTTGACGAGTAATTCAGATTACGGGGAGTTTGTTTTCATTAAAGACACACCGAAGGGTCACTCATTTATACTACTACATGAAAAATTTCTGCAATTTGATTGGCTTAGAGCAGTGGCATTTCAGCTTAATTTGAAATACCTACAGGTGAAAATTACAAACCTTTTGAGGGTAGTAGTATAAACAAATAAAGGCATGATTTGTACGTTATATTTGGCTTAAATACCACTTGTGATATTTCAAAATTGTCTCAAATTACATAAAACAGTTTCGAAATAGCACTCGTTGTATTTATGCCAAATAACACTACAAATCCTGCTATTACCTATACCAACATTCTCTAGCTTTGCAGTGGCACTTTTGTTACAGAAATGCCATGTCTCCGAGAAGTAGTTGAACTGAGTAATAATAAAAAAGTGACGTAAAGACACTTTCTTGGTTCCAGTGGGAGGATCATCTCTTCATCCGCGTAAGCACAACAACCTCCTGGGAGAACTTTTTGGCAAGCATTTCGAGTTCCTCAGTATTAGGAATTGCCGTGTCTTCGCAGTAGAATTTCGACATAATTGGGGTAAGCCCACAGGTATTGCTAAACTTATTAGAGGAGAATGGTTATGAAAAGCGGCAAACATCAAGGATAAAAACAACAGTGCTACAATTTATGTCGGAAGCACCCTGAAAGTGCACAATCCTTTGTTTCCTGTTGGCAAATTGTTACGGAATAAATTAATGCAACGTTCTTATTGGTCAATACAATCAAAATGAAAGGAATTCTGTTGAACGTTGTGCACCTTCAGGCCCACAAAAACATATAACAAGGGAGTCTGATGGGTTCACAACCATTCCACTCAATTAACTATGCTTAGCTGGATTTCTCTCTCTTCATGCCGTTTTTCTAGTTCCGGCCAACGATCAATATTAGCAAGATCTGCATTTATTCGACTTTCTCTGGTCTACTATCGGCGAAAAATGTTTGGGCATAGTCAGCATACAAAGGATAATCTGCTCTATTTCAAAGCTTCGTAAAGATATTAATTCCCGCTGAGATTTATTCCATTTTCAGGGGTAATCACCTAATTTTTGAGGACTACTCACCTAATCAACCCCGCTGACGTCGACTATATTGTAATCATGAACTAGGTCGGTGGTCAGCTCCATCGGATTTAAGCTTCTTTGCTATCAGTTTATGTGGCAAGGAATTGAATGCTTTGGAAAGGTCCATGGACACAATTCCAATGATATTATGTTGGTCCAGTTCCTTTCTCCACTGTTCTGCGAGGCTGAGTAGAGCAGTATCCGTTCCATACTTTTTCCCTGTATCCGAATACGTTCGTGAAAAAATACTTTCAAAATAAGAGCGGATATCTTGAGCGAAGTAAAATTCCAAATACTTTCGACAAGAACGGCAAAATAGTTATCGGCCTGCAGTTAGACTTGGTAAAGCAGCAATCCTCCTTGAAAACTGGTGAGACTTGGTGAAATTTCCATTGTTGAGGTTCGGACGTACATGCAAATTCATACCCCCACCGTGGTACGAGGGGAGGTGGATGGACCCCCCTAGAGTTTTTGATATGTTGCAGTAATTCGAAAAGATTTTTCTTTCAGTGGAAAGCCTTTGCCTTCTCTACAAGTTGAGGAATATTTTAAGGGCCTGTGATGTCACCAACCATGGTCGCATTTTGGATTTTACCACAAATTAGAACTCAGGTTAAAACCGCGAGAAATGGTGATTTTTTGTGCTTGAGATGAAAAATAGCAAATAAATAAGTACTTTGCATGATTTTAGTCACAAGATTTACTTTTATTGTTGAATCACTCTTCACACTTGTACTTGCACAAAAATGGCTCGACCACCCCTAATTTATGACATCATTTCCCGTAACCATAGAAACTGACAATCACTGAACTTGACTCAAAATGCGCGCGAAGGATGAACGAAGAACTACCGACAACATCAGATGCTAATATTTTATCCTCTAGGAGAAAACTCAGAAAAAATCTAGGGCGTGGCATCCACCTTGTCCCCCCCCCCCCCCCCCCCCCCCCCCTCCCCCGCGGGGTTTAAAAATATCCGAAAAGGGCACCTCTTTTTTTTGTCTTTTGGTTAGAAACCACGGTGGTTTTTTTTTTTTTTTTTTTTTCTTTATTTTTTTTTTTTTTTTAATTTTTTTTTTTTCTTACAATTATATTTAAATAATTTTTTTTAAATATTTATAATTTTATCAGTTTTTTTGATGAATATCATGTCCACATCTTACTCACTGTTTACCATGATCTGGTTATACAAAAACCCAACACATACAACACATCCCCCAAACACAAAAAAAACAAAAAACAAAAAATTAAACCAAAAGGGGCGCGAAGAAAAAAAAAAAAAACCCCCACACAACAAAATTTTATAATTTTTTCCCCCAGAGAAAAACCCAAAAAAAACCTAGGGGGGGGCCCCCCCCTTTTCCCCCCCCCCCCCCCCTTCCCTCGTACGTCCGAGGGTTTAAAAATTCGCTGAAAGGGCACATTCCTTTAATGGCTCTTGGTGAATCACAGTCCGTTGTCTTGTTTGTTTTGATCTTCATCATAGCTTCTGTTACTTCGAAGGAGTTTTTTTTTTCCTTACGGACAAAAGAGGTTTAGGAGTATATCAAAGGTCCGGGTTGACGTTCGCACCTTAACTATTTTATTAAGTATGACCAAGACTTGTGAAAAATGACTCCTAGGTTCAAACCTTTCAAACGTGTGAAAAAGTTGTTCAAAGTCTCTGCCACCTCTCTTTGGTCCCTTATGATACTTCCATTGTCCTTCAATACAATGCGCCCGTAGAACCTTTTGCTTGATCGTACTCCAGAAACGTTTAAGACAGCCCTGTAATGTCTTTCTTCTCACGCTGACAATTTTACTTTTGATTAATTGGTACCCTTCCCAGTCTTCAGAATTTCTGGATTTGTTAAATTTCTTCTTCAGACGATCGCGTTCTCATTCTCTTGGCGAAAATCAGGTGTAATGAATTTAAATCTTGTTGAGATAACAGGTGTGTGGTCATCAAGAACAGTCCATGTTAAAGAGCTTTAGATTCTAAGACGAGGAAACTACGAGTACGAGATTTAATTTAAAGATTTTTTTTCCCATCTCGCAAGAATAATAATAGCGCATTTTTAATTACTATTATTGTCATTTTATTTATTTATGAGGGTTTGTCCCTTTCCAGGTTTCAAAATGTTTAAACTTCTAAAATTTGATAACTTGTTCCCGCCACTACGACCTTCTAGCTAAACCTCGTAGTAGAATGACAATGGTTATCGCATTTGCCCGCAAAAATCACTTAACTTCACGCGCGTGTACTACTTAGTATTGGAAAAATCTCGTTCTCGTAGTCATCCTCGTTTTCCGAACGGAATGGAACGAACCATTTGATTTTCAAACCAGAATAGTTCCGCTGGCAGGTGGCCCATGTTTACTGTTCTGAACCCTCTGACTGCTGGAACAGCGGATGGCGACATATTGGGCAGGTGCGTCTGCAACAAACAAAAGATATCAATAAGAACGAAAAAGAGCCTTCAGACTCTCTAGGGAGGGTAAGTACAAGATTTCGGTATATTCAGAGTTCTAGGGTCGTTTGGGTGGACAGGCCTTAGTTACGATTGGTCGATGGTATGCAAGGCAGCCATTAACCAATGGTAATTGAGTAACTTTTGTCCACCCAAACAATCCCAGAAATCGTTGCGTGTGCCGAATGTTTTTACCTATTCCCCGTATAGTTTCTAGAATGGGGAATTAACAAAAAACAAAAGACGTCCATCGGGAGAAACTATGGAATCGAGGTCTTGGTGGGGGAGCAAAAAACAAGCAGAACGAGCGGGTAAGATTTTGGAAATCATTCTTTTCACTGTGCTACTCATTGCATTCTGATCGATCGATATTTCATGGAAGTATGTTTCTTAGAATGCTTAGACTAGTAAATGTTTCCAAAATGTGCTTCGAGCTCAAAATAAGCTATACTGGGAGTCTAAAATACTAATCTTACACGTTTCATTCATTGGTAGTTTTCTTTGAGATCTCGAAAATTGAAGCTGGAATTGAAAATTCCATATGTTTTATTTTTACTCACATTCCGTTTTGAATCATAGCTATAGCACAGTCCTTGTGCACTTTATGGGAGCAAGGGAGAATCTGACAGCCACTGAAAGCATCCTGTCATTAAAAGGAAACAAAAGTTGTTCACTGTTGATGTACGAGTAAACATAATTAACATTTAATAAGAAGTGTAATTGTACTTAGTGCCGAGAGTATATAAGGAGGTAACTATCCGAGCGTTTTGCATTTTTTTCGAATTATACCTAACTAACGTTGTCGTATTCGTAATGGAAGAAATAAATTGTTAAACCCTGACTTTAACTTGTTTATTTTTTTTCCACCTAATTAAAGACACAAATAGCCATGCACATCTTGTGTTAAAGCGTTTTTAGTGAACTCCATCATTGCCAGACATCTCCTTCTTTGCTTTTTTTCCTTCTTTCATTCTCATATTAAATCATATCCTACACCATTGCCCTGGTACAAGCAGAGACAATCAGTGGATCGAGAAATCTGCCTAAATAACTGGACAAAACAGGACCACGTTGGGAAAATTGCTAAGAGAAACTAGCAACTTTTAAAACAAAAGCTATAAAGTCAATTTGGAATACCCAGGTTTACGTTAAGTAACTACAATTTTTTTGTTACCTCCAGGCAAATGCAGCATTCATCATGGCCGGAGTCTGGTCGGCATTTGTGTTTCCCTTGAAGTCTTTTGTCCAAGCAAACGTTGCACACGTTACAGTGGAAAGACTTGTCACGATGGATTCTGTGCCGTTAGAAAATAAATTGTTTTAATGAATGAAAAACCTGGTATTATAATGAAAGGTAAGTTGCCGAATGTACCAAACAGCACGAAGAAGCACCATAAAGAAATAAAAAAGGAGATTTTGTTTGCTTTTTTTTTTAAATTTTATCCCGTCTGTTGCAGAGTCTGGTACCACCACGGAAGGGGCATTGAGTTGTTAGTTTGAAGATGGAATAAGGATTCCCCCAACTACCGCTGAGTCGCACTTTCTATCTCTTGTGAACACAAACTAGACCTTGTTGAAATGCCTCAACCGACCAAGACAAAGTTTTAGGTACACGGGAAGTGAGGATATCAATCCAAAGATGTCGCCTGGTAGTACAGAGATAATAAAAATGGGGTTGTTTTTGGAAGGCGGACTTAAAAATTCCCAACTATTACTACTTGTTCGTCACCCCTTACTTCGCAACGGTAGAGATTGTATATTGCTCTCATTTTTCGAGTGCATGGATGACCTCAACCCAAAAAGACCTTCAAAGCCCCTTTCTTTGGCGATTACGTGTTCTCTCCACGTTACATTTGGAGCAGATAAAAGGATGTAGTCTTTACACTTCATATGTGTACCAGTGTAAAAGCATTAGACATAAGTCAATGTTAGCAGACTGATATCATCAGCGACTTTATGACGTCAAAAAATATTTGGATTTGCCCTTTACAGGTTTCGCTCTTCCGATTTCATTCAATTGTTTTTTTAAATCGACATCTTGGCTAAATTTTAAAGGCGATTCTCGTTTGATGTCGCCATAATTCCGATCTAGAGCAAATATTGGGGAATACCGTATCGATATTGGAAACCGCTTGTGGTCTGCGCTGGTCAATAAGCACGAACGAGATCAAGTTATTATTTTTTCCTACGCTACTATATACCACCTTCGCGTACCTACAGATGCCACACTTGTCACAATGGAATGGATTCTTGTCGAGTGAGGTAAAATGTTTACAGATTGCGCAGAAATAATCCGCCAGTTTTAAGTTACAGCCACGGCACTTTTGACTTCCTTCATCGATCTAAAGTTTTTGAATATGAGAACGTTTGTCAGAATAATAACATGCACTGGCTATGTTTTGAAAGGGACAATATTTACAACATCACAAAAAGGTAAAAAAAACTTGAAGTATGGACTTAATCGTGTTCTATAGACATCAAATATTTTAACTACGAAATTCTCGACGCGGTGAATCTAGCGACATAGTCGAACAATGATCAGGTACAAAAAGTAAACGATTGAAGCTAAGGGTCGAGTCAACTCTCCTTAAGACTCCATAAGACAGAGATCTGGCTAAAACGGACACCTAGGGACTGTCTCGCGTTTCTTTACTCCTGTTTATATGTGATCTGACTTGAGTACAGTCGAGTACAATTAATAAATCTCCGGAACCTGTCACGTTATCTTAATCTGAAAACTAGATATTTCATGATCTTACCACTTGTTCGTGGTAACAGACGGTACATCTGATATGTGTAGCGTTTATGGCCCTTGCTTGGTCATCAGTGCATGCGGCCGACTCATTGTGACATCTGTGACAGGGATAGAAACGCCCGCAACATGGAAAACGGACAAGGCATCGCCGTTGATAATGACCGCATGCAGGACGCGGGCTTTCTTGCACTGGCGAGGTATGGTCTTCTTCCTCGGTGTCCGTGGTGCGCTCATTCCTCGGGAGAGAGGCTGCTTGTTCTCCTAAATATTCTTCGGCGTCAGTTCCTGTACGATCACAGTTCTGACCCACTGCTTCTTCTTGTATACTTAATTTTTCTGTTTGCTGGTCTTTGTTTTTGTCGTGTTTCACTTGCTCTTCGCTGGCATTGATCGAAGCAAAGAGATTAACAGTTGCTGACATGACCATTCGAAGACATTCTAGGAGAGATTCTTGGGATCTTTGATTTGAATATTGCTTCAATTCGCTTACAGCAACGGAGTGTTCTTCAGTACAACTTTCTGAATGTTCGGGGGCTTCACCTTGGGTACCCTGTTCAATCATGTATTCGTCTGCTAGTGAACGCATTTCTTGGTAAGGACTGCGTGTTGTTGAGTCGTCAAACAGTGGTTCACAATCTTGCAGCAAAGTTCCTTCATCGAAATATTTCGCGCTATCACTGTGGTCGCTAGCAAGGAGATTACCTCGTCTGACGCAGTGTTCGGAAGTTACTGGTGGAGATGGAAAATGCCAGCTTTTGTCTTGCTTTGAGAAAGGAAAATGGCTTATAGTTTTTGAACGGACAGAGCCCTCGACAGTACTGCTACCGACGAAAACATTCTTTTTAGATGAACGTCGACAGCTGCTTTTTGACAAGTGGCTATTTAGGGGCCCGTAGGCTGTTAGCCTGTGCATACTGTTTACAGTGCCGTAATGCTCCAGAGTATTGCTTTCTCCAGGATCGTCCCACGTTGCCCCATTGACGTTGGTGTTGTATAATCTAGATGTTAGCAGGCTGTTGTTGACAGCATGGCGCTCCACAAATTCAGGATCTAAACCAGCGCCGATTTCCACGGGTGGATAAGCATATGTTAAATCGACTCGACCGGCGCTGGGAGAATAGCCGTTTCCTGCTACAAAGAGACTCTGCTTTGGTCTCGCGCCACCAAGATTAAGGTGCGAGTGACTGATATCTGTGTTTTTTGAAGACTTTTGCTCTACAGGACCATCGATTACATCAGGATCTCCAGAATTGTTCGGACAGTGATTGTGGATATGTTTCCGCTCGTCGGTATTCTTTAAACCAACAACGCCTCCGTCTGCTCTGCCCCCTTCGAGAATTATTCCATCCTCCTCGGCATTTGGCTGGGAGGAGCCCACAGCTTTTAAAGCAGGATTGACCGTACATTGTTCAGATCGTTGCGAAGTGACCTCTGGTGTATACCCATCAGCTATTACGTCACCCCCATAAAACGTAGATCGGGAATTGTTTTGCATACAATTTTTGCTAATATATTCTATATTTGGCAAGGCTGGACCACCACTAAATACGTCTTCAGTTGTTTCCAAAAAAGGTCTACTAAAATGATTATCCTCTTCAGTACATTTCCTCTGGAACGAATCTAAAAAACTACTGGTCTCCACTTTTTCTCTGTCTTGTGTGCTTGAATTGGGTGAGCTTGAACCATCGATTACATCTTTGCTTCCTTGCGGGGAAGGATTTGAGGAATGACAACCTGAGGCTAAACAGCTTTCTATGGGAAGAAGGATACTATTTTGTTCCCCAGATTTGATGGAAACTTCTTTATTCCCACCATTTTTAGCGTCTTTTTTACTTAATTTTCCCGTTTCATTGCCATACCTTCTATCACCGAAATCTCGTGGAAATTTTTTACCATGAATTTCAACATGGCTTTCGACTCTCTTCACAGCCAGCTCTGTGACTGCCAATGATCTACTATGATCACCATGGAAATATGCAAAGTTTTTCTCCAAAGAACCAGATACTGAAACTTCTTTTCTAGAAGTACTGTTTGCGATGACATTAAGATCAACGCTGCATTTGCTTTGAGTCGAGTCTTTATCGTTTGTTTGAATGTTTTCATTCTTTTGTAACACTCCATTTCCATCTACCGCTCTTCTTTCCGCGTTCTCATCTTGGCTAATTTCTCTTGGACCCATTTGAAGTTCGCACTTTCCTTCATGATGACAATCATAGAAAACCATGTCACAATCTGACGTTAAAACTCCGCAAGGCTCATTGGCGATAGCACCCGTGTCGCCAGGGCTTAGCAAAGCAATTCGAACAGCCGATTTTTCGTTACTTGACTGATCTTCCCACGTTCCTTTCTGACTTGCTGAGTAATTCAAAGGTTTTGAGCTGTAGGGACCCCCTCCTCTATTTTTTGCCTCATTTGTGTTTTCTTTTTGAAAGATGTGTACAGTTTCATGTTCTTTAGAGACGTTTTCCCCATACATATCTTTCCCTCCGCCAAAACTTGCGAAAATATTTTTGCTAAAGACATTCTGACTGGCTTCATCTCCTGAAGCTTCCAACAATGAGCTCAATTCGTCCTTAGGCTCCATATTTTCAGGCAGATGGTTTCCTTTCGAGTTCATTTCCTGGCGCATTTCCTTTTTTCTTAAGCGCCCTTGAATTTCTGTTATAAATGAATTTCTTGATTCTTTGTCTTCCTCAAATAATTTCCTTCCTAAAGAGACGTCATCGTCCTTTGAGTGAACCTCTAAAACTTTTTCCTTGACTGGTAGTTGATCTATCTCTGTGTTCACGGGATGATGAGATCTCGAACTTGATGAATCGATACTCTGAGTATCACGTTCATAACTGCAGGACGTCTGCTCAAAATCACTGAACATAGTTTCCCCAGCAGCACCACTAGACGTCAAACTTCGTTCAGGATATGACATTGACTCTTCATCAGGGGGACTGGCTATGTCACCCAGAGTTGATTTCCCAACGTGCGTTGTAATTTCATCTTCGGGTCGTATCTCGTTCTCAGAGAGTTCACGGGATAACTTACTGATTTCTGTCAGTAACTTCAGAGTACTTACTTGAACATCTGTTCTCGGAGATTCCTCCTAAGAAATAAAAAGCAATAGTTGCAAGGCAAAGTATGGGGTATTATTTCCACAGTATGGACCTACTGAAAGGATAGCCTTGATACATCTACCCCGTGTTATGAGGCAAAGACAGTAAAGAATATTTTCCACTTGTATCAAAGGAACTTGAGCGAAAAATGCTCAATTGAACGGGGCAAAACTATCGAACTGAAGAGGAAACCATAAACCGTCTACTCCTTAGGAGATTGAGCCGCTATTTCGGAGAGATCTACAAAGTTAACCCTAATCGACAACATATCGAGGAAACTGGAACTGGGTTTTAGGACCTGCATGTTGCCATGGCTGACTGACTGATGTGTGAAAAGGTAGTTCGAGGTGTCTCATATGAAGCCGAAGGGTAGTGATATTGATTTATAGGGGGAAATAGAATTTGATTCAATAAAGAAAGGAGACACGCGGGGGGGCGTGTAACTCCACCGCCAGTATTATAAGGAGATTCTGCCCTCTAGGCAGAGTGTTGACTGACAGACCTGACCAAGTATTAAAATACTTAGTTCAAGCATTTCTATATGCGCAATTCAGGATATTGATACCATCACATAATAAAAGGGTGTTGACTGAAACAATGCTGTCTTGTTATGCCGCGATTATTCTCCTCTTCAGAATAACAACTTTTCTTCTGTGACCGCTAACTGATGATAGTTAATATTCCAAAATATTTTCAGCATGCTATTTTTACCATGCTGTTCAACTCATATGTACAAAAAAGGCAGCCAGTTAAGCAACTTACGTTTTCTTCACTGTAAAATAGAGAATCTTCCTTTTCTTGCTGAGCATCATGTGAGAGAAGAACAGTTGCTTCCAAGCAATTATCGAGGGCATTCTGAGGTCCATCCGAGAAGGCACATTGCCTTCGCACCACATTGACCTTGCATCCCACTCCATGTGTGCCTATGAGTGGTTCAGTGAATTGCTCAATAGCTTTGCAGCAAGGACTTGAACGGCTGTAAAAATCTTCGTGGAAGTTAAATTCTTGCCTCACTTCGTCCAGCTGGGTTGTCCTGTCAGTAATACGTATGACTTGAACCTTCTGCATGATTGATAAATCCTTATGCCAAAGGGTCACCCTAGCTCTGACTGGATCGACGGATGTAAGGACTAGACACTCATCTTGTGGCCTCAGGGTCGACTTGTCCTCCCAAGTGCAATTCTTAAGAAACCAAAGAGAAATCTTGCTAAACATGGCGCAAGTTGTCTGCTTATCGGTAAAGCTCATGCATGTTATTCTTTCGCACAAACCAGGGGTCATCTCCGAAATGGCCCCACGTCCGATGGGTATCTTGCTCTGGCCGACTTGTTCAAATAGGCAGAGAGGCAGGAGCTCAATACGGCCGCCACATGTCATGATATCCTGCTCGCAAAAGGAAGTCAGATCAACAACAGCCTGAGTTGCATTGCTATCAAAACCAAGACATTTGAGTTGAACAAACTCTTGGAAGGAATGCAATACCTTCTGTTCCAACTTCTTCACATCATCGATGTCCATAAGGAAAGGTGAACTGAGAGCTGCAACCAAATTACAACTTGGCTTATTGCTTCTGTAGGCTAAGCTTCTGAATAAAGGATTTCCATCGAGGTTGCACACCCAATCGCTTTTGTTTTCAAAAATCGATGAGGAAACAAATACGTCTTGTACTGCAGTTTGTCCATTGCAAGTTACTGACTTTCTGGAAGCGTAAACTTGAAGTTCGCCATCGAGAGTTAAAAAACATTGGTCTTCATTTGGAAATTGGCTGGCATAAAAATCGTACGCAGCAAAAGTGGTATCATGCGCTTGTAGGTGAATGGACAGGAACAGAAAAAATATCAACAATAGCTTCAAAGTCATCTGATTGTCAAACGGTAACATTTCTTCTTCTTCTGAGTGCCCTTCATGGCTGTTTTCATTACCAATTGCTTCTGCTTCAGCCTTAACTTCCTCTAAATAACTTTTCAAATCAGGGATCTTCAGTGTGTTTGTACTTGTCAATTTTGTCTGGCTGATGATAGTGTACATGTGGACCAATGCTGCATTGGGACAAGCGATATTGTTTGTCATACCGTACCTGCTTGCTTCTTTAAAGAAGGCGAGGGCTTCTTTGGTCATTCCGTGCTGAAGGAACTTCTTGCCACTTTGTAAAAGGTCACGCATGCATTTCTGAGAAATTATCAAAGTGGACTCAGAATGTTGAACTGTCACCACTCTGCCAACTTCTTGTTGCTTTCCCTTCTGCCTTTTCTTTCGGGAGGCATGAATGTCTCTTAATCCTAGCTGCGGAACCAGAACAGCTAACGCTAGCCCATACTCTGCAACAAGACCTTCAACTATTTCGTCCCGTATTTCTCTCCGTTGATATTCCCAATGTGAGTTGTCTTTAGTGCTTCCTGTCAGTGCAAGGTACTTCATGGAGAGCTGGTCGTGAAGTGAAACTTGGTGTATGATCTCTACGTTCTTCATTGCACACTGAAAGTAAAGATTTGATTCTCCTGCACGGTCTAATCGAAAGGCTATATCACCAAGTGACGTGTAGCAGTTTATGAGGAGTAGGTGCTTTTCGCCAAAGATTAGTCTCCATATCTCCTTTGCGTCCGCAAATTTCTTGAGTGCACTGGCTAACTCACCCGTAAGTCTCAAAATCGTTCCTTGCTTGTATAACAATGAAGCGACGTTGAAATGATCGAAGCCAAAAACTTTCTTGACAAATTTCAAACCCTTTTCAAGAAGCTCTCTCGCAAATTTAATTCTTCCGGTTTGGACAAGGACATCAATCATCTTTTCAAATGACTCAATCCTGACGTTTACGTGAAGTCCCTGGAACACTGGCATTAGTTCCTGTAGGCTTGCCGAAGTTAACGCTTCAAAAGGAAATGCTCTTTCTGCTTCATCTTGTTTGGCACGAAGTAGCAATACCTCGCCGAGTTGGAGACGAACAAAATTCAGTAACAAGTCACACTCATCTCTTTTCATTTTCTCGCAGAGCGTTTTAAGGAACTTTAACTCTTTTTCTGCTTGTGCGAACATGGCGAGAGTCGTGTACAATGTTGCTTGGTTTAGCAAAACCATAAAAGCTGTTTGAAACGGCAGCTCATTATCCTCTGCTTTGCATTTTTCGACCAGTGGTTTCTGTTCCGTCACTGCCTTAGAAAAGTATCTACAAGACATGTCTAAACGACATGTGTTACTTTGCACTGCAATCAGCATAGAGTCTATGGTTGGACCGCAGAATTGTTCATTCTTGCAGCAATTTAAATGTATTTGCGAATTCTGGAAATCGCTGCTCGCCTGCTTGTATTCGCCTGTTATCAATAAAATGCAGCCTCTGTTATTAAAAGAAGCTCCCATACCACGCAAACGACTTGTTAAATCTGATTGTCCGTGGAGCTCAATCAAAATACTGAATGATCTTTCAGCAATCTGAAACTCTGACGTTTCTGTGGCAAATGCTCCGAGAACGTTGAGCAGCCGTGCATAAAAACGTGCATTACCTGAATCCAAAGTGATGATACCATGTTTAACAGAACAACTCACGCCTTTTTGTCCTCCCCAAGTCCAGAAAAGTTCCTCACCACGCTCTACTACTTGTACGTCGTAGTAGGATGGCGTTTTAAAGTTCCTTGAATCGAGTCTTGACACCAACTCAAAAGCTTCCCGCAATACTGATCGAGACTTTGCAATAAAATCACTCTGGAGTAGGTCCATTGCCTGGTCAAGATATTCTATAGCCATCTTGGCGTCCTCTTCGCTGTCATTTCTGATGTAGCAAATCTGTGGACATATGCGATCAATCTCTCTTCCTGCTTCAATAAGGCAAACCTCTCCAATGTTTGTATCGTTGTCGTCATCTCTAGAATAACAAGTTTCCCGTGAATTTTCATCAATCGCGCTTCTTGTTTCATGATCAGATCCTTCAGCTGTAGAAGCTGAATCACTTTGGTGCACTATAAAATAGGATAGAGTAACCAAAAAATGCATACCATAATAATTATTAGCCTGACAAAACATCCAGTGTTTCGCGACGGCGCCACCACTGGTTTCCCCGCAAAATGACGTCTGAGAAACGAGCACAGAAATTCCATTCTGATGACGCGTCACTAACCAGATCCGAGTGGTGCTTTTGATTTGCTGAAAATTGGCTTCAACTGATCAGATGCACAACCCAGATCTGGGTAATAACGCGTCATCACGTTGGACTTCTGCGCCCGTTTCTTAGACGTCATTTTGCGCCAGGAAACCAGTGGTGGCGTCGCGGAAAGTCGGTCAAATAATGGGGCTAAATAATTCGAACCCCCAATATATTAAAATTATCTTGGTTTGCACTGCAATGCAGCTTTTTTTTCCTTTTTTTTAATGCACAATAATAACCAAGTGCCTAATAACTCACGATCTCTATAAATTTTGAATCAGAATCAAACAATGAATACTTTTTATATTTTTAAATCAACCAATCAAAAAGGAAGACATATTGACCTAATATTGACGTTAAAACATTTAAAAAAAACCGCCCAACTTAAACTAAAAATGGGCTAATCTTATTGAGATTCCACCGCGTTATATCCATGAGGTAAAAACAAAAGGATAACACGTCGATAGACTACGCGGGAAAAATGCATATAAATCTTAAAATATATGATTTGTAACCAATTAGAAAAGAAAACTTTCTTAATTTATTGTTATTTTACATACACTACTGGTTACTTACCTAATGTTTCCCCAAAGGATCGACGTGCAGAGTTTGAAACTTTCATTGAAGGTATGAATAGTTTCCTTAAGCACTTAAAACGAATTAGAACACTCTTAAAGAGGAAAACCCCTGGCCGTTTTATTACTATATGATATGATTCCATAACATCAGATCCCATTATTGTAGCAGGCATGCAGCGTACACAATCTGCAAATGATAAGCAAATTAAATGGTTAAAGAAAACGTAACCATCACCGGTAAATCTTGTAAATTAAAACACCGCCGGAAAACTTTAAATATCAACTTGCGTTATATAAACAGATAATATTGAAATGTAGGGACTATATGTTTACAAGGTCAGGGAGGAAGATGCTAGAACGCGAAACATCCTCTAGTGCCATATGTTTTCTGCATTCAGTTTACATGCAAAGAATTGTCCTTGTCCCTAGCGCTATGAACCTTCTGGGACTAGGATCTAGCTGAGAGGTAGGAAGATCCTAGCATCATATAAACTGCCTTCGCTAGGAATATCTAGTACTAGGGACAAACTAAACAAAAATGGCGGCGCGTCGTTTAGTGGGTAATCACGGCAATAAAAGGCGGCAATTTCTTTAGGCGTTACCACGAGCTGGCGATTTTGATGATTTTGACCTCGTGCAATATTTACGACCAGTTCTGTTACCGAGTTACTGCGTCAAACCAAAAAGTCAGCTGGAAAGTGTCGTGGAAAGAAGCAAGCCATTGATACTCTGTCGCTAGGGTAACGTAGACGCGAATCAAATAAAGCCAGACGAGTTAAAAGACGAGCACCAAAACGAGAAAGCCAAGATGAAGTTTCTCTTCATCCTCCGGCGAAGAAGAATAAAGAACCGGAAGTTTCTACATTTCCTGCTACTAAGAAATGGGCTGGAAAGACGAACAAGTTGAACTGTTCATAAGCTATATCCAAGTCTACAAGACCTCGTGCGATTCTAACGAAAGAGATCTTTAGGCCCAAATTGCAAATTTGTTATTGTCGCTCTCCATCTTCAGTTCCTTTTTTTCATTGGTAACCACACAAAACATTTTCCCCCCTTCTAGAATCTTCCTGGTGGTAGGATTTTCCTCCGTCCATGTAAGCAGCCCCTTAGATACACCGACGTTAGCCTGCATAACAGGCGCTTTATGAGCCAAGCGAGGCAAACGCGGCATTTTGCGCGAAGCGCGAGACGAGGGGAGGAGAAAAATAAAGCGCCTGTTACCAGTCCATTGTTTTGGCTCTTCCGCCCACCTGCGCCCAACATTTCTTTTGTTTTCCTTTCATTTCTGGAACATCTGGGAATTCATGGGAAGAGAACTCGTACCGGAAGACACCGCAAAAGATCTTGGGGTGATTTTGGATACTAACCTATCCTATGAAGAATACATTACCAAAACTGTTTTCCCCTGTATGTCTTGTCTCAGTCAAATAAGCCGCACAAAGCATGTTTTTGACAAACGCACCCTTGGCTACTAACTATTTTGAATGCTTTTGTTTTTAGTAAAATTTGTTATTGTTCAAACGTATGGGCGAATACATCAAAACGTAATATAAGTAGATTACAAAGTATTCAGAACTTTGCGGCTCGAATTATGACAGGTACGCACAAATATGATCACATTACACCAGTTTTAAAAGAGCTTAGGTGGCCGCCAGCTGCAACTCAGTTATACTTTAGGAACGCTATCATGGCCTTTAAATGCCTTACTTCCCGAGTGCCGGGGTACCTTTCCTCCCAGTTTATTAAGCGAGGAGAAATAAGCGGGTATGCGGGTATGCCACGAGAAGTTCACAGATGCTGAACATTCCACTTTTCAAGTCTGCTAGTGGTGAGAGGACGTTTTATTATAGAATAGTCAGAATCTGGAACTCCATTGATAGCCGTCTTAAAACTTTTGAGTCAGTATCTGCCTTTAAGTTCAATCTGAAACGTAAACTGGTCAAGGATTTTATAGATTCTTAAGTATTTTATCATGTCATTTAAATGTTAGTGTGAATATTTTTATTAGAGTTTTTAAGTAGAAGTTTTTAAATTAATTAATACATTATACTTCTGATAAAATATTATTTTAAATATTTTAAGCGTCCTGGAAGTAGGTGTTCATTGTAGTAAATTTTCATATTTTTAGTTGTATGTAATTAACTGAATTATTTGTCTTTGAAAAGCCTCCAAGAGGAAAGTCAATAAAGTATGTATGTATGTTAAAAAAAAAACTATGTATGCATGTATGTATGTATGTATGTATGTATGTAATTTACGAAAGGCTTCTCGAACAGCATCGTCAAAAGGACATAAATGCGTGAGGGTTATTTTGTTCCAGACAAACATGCCAGAACAACGCGTTATCAATTAACCAATTGGAACGCAACGTTCATGTAGTGATCGTGGGAAGAGCCAGAACAATGGTAACAGGCGTTTTATTTTTCTCCTCCCCTCGTCTCACGCTTCGCGCAAAATACCGCATTCGTCTCGCTTGGCTCATAAACTGACCTGTTATGCAGGCTACACCGACGTAATCCGCGCCAAGTAAAATCATTTGACTTGTAAGCCACCAGGGACCGAATTCTTAAGTGAAAAGTTTGGGATCAACCTAACCAGAGATCAGGAGATTAAGTTGGCTGATTCGGCAAATGTCAATCAATCAAAAAAGTGGGCGGCAGACGTTTCGTAGAAGGTTTGTATCAGGCTCTATTTTCGTTTCCCCATGCCCGCGGGAATGTAATTTTCAAAGCGAAACGAAAAAAGAGCCTGATCTCAGGTTAGGATCAACCCAGACTTGATCAAAAACTGGGGAATAGAAGGAGATAATGACTGCTCAACGCCAATAAAAACTTTTCGCTTCGATTGCCTAGATTTTTGGGAGCTATACAGGTTTAGAAAGATAAATAGGTCTTCTTCCAGCAATTAATCTTCCGAATAAATAAACTTTATACCATTTGTGAGATAGCCAAGACTGAAAATGGACTGGCGGAGATAGAAACAACGTGAAGTTTCTCAGAAGTACGTAACTCAATTCCTGCGATTGAATATCGAATTAAGGGGAAAACCCCTCAATCTTAATTTAATTTGCACATTAATAACAAGTGAAACATTTCCTCATGTCTAGTTTCTTTTTTGTGCTGTTATTGCAGTGAACTAATTGGAAACATTATAGAAACGAAGACAATTCACTTGACTTTTCAATTATCTAAATAAACCAGATAAACTAAAGTGATAGAAGTCTGTATTTTTTTTTTCGGCCATAATAAAGATCGGGGTATTTAAAGTTGAAGTCTACAAAATTCCCGAATTTTAATTTGCTGCAGTTGGGGTATTACATAGCCTTGATGATTCTTTAGAAGACTCTTTATGAAAAGCTCTATATGGTATTCAAACTTATTGTTGGTTGATTCATTTTTTGTTTGTTAGTTTTTTTGGTCTGCGTGCAGGACTTTTAAAATATCGAAAGTGGGCTATTTTGCAAAAGGTTATAATTTGGCAAAGCAGGGAAGCGACTGAATTTATTACTGTTAGAGCGCTTTCCATTGTCAAAACTGTCTGCAGGCCCGACCCCTGTCATAATGAAAAGTTCGCTTTAGTCAAATATCTCCAGCCAGATTGGTCAATTCCTGAATAATATGCATGGGCTTGATTCAGTTTTATTGTTATTAATTTATTTCCGTTTTAGCGAAAACTCTAAAAAAAAACCCTATTTCATTTTCGAAATGACAGGTTCAACGAAACAATTGTGACTTATGGGAAACGCCCTCAGTCCCTAAAACTGGATGTGATCATCACTTAAATGTGAATTGAAACTTGAATCGTTTTCATTCCGGTTAAAAACTTTGCACGAAAACGTTAACCATTTCTGCAACTGGACGTATTTTTTGATCCAATACAACACTCTTGATGAGTTTCAGTCCATGTTCAATTATTTTGAAAATGTCTGAGTGACCTACCCATCTTTACTGGTATTCAAACTCTTTTGCTTACCTGAAAGAAGTCCGATTCGATGCTAAAAAACTGTAGCAGTCAATTGACCATGCTTTGAAAGAAAGAAAACACACAAAGCTGTGACATAAGCGATTTAGATTATCATTTTTCATTACTCAGTATTTTTAGGACGTATATGCGAAAGTAAAACGAAGCAATCATTAACTTAAGGATGCAGAGCTCACACGTGCACCCCCTGCCAAGAAATTTATATGTATTTTCAGTTTCTTAAACGTTTAGTATACCGTGTGGCACGAAATTTCCAAGTTTCAAGTAATTTTGCGGACTGGCGATTTTTTGTATTTTACTAGAACTAATTTTTGCAATTAAGACAGACTGGTTTTTCCTGCAGGGAATTAATTTTTGTGATTTTCAGAAAGTCCGGGACAAATCATTGATAATATTTTCGTTTTACTGAGTACGTGCAATGAAATAATAAATGATTACATATTTTCAAACAATACTACGGCGTGCCTACCCTATGTGAAACCAGTGACAGGAGTTTTGGAGTTTCGCTCGTCATTTTAATCGTTTTGTTTCTGAACGTAAGAGACAAGTTGTATTTGAACAGACACAATTTCTTAGTCGTACTGTTTTTTATGTAGCGAGTTTAAGTTAGAGAATATTTATTCTGGAGTAAATTATCGCGGGAACTTAATTTTGTGGATCGTTAGAAAAATCGCAAAAATTAGAACCCGCAAAAACTTCGTGGCACACGGTGTTCGCGGACGGACAATCCTACCAATCGAATGGAAATATACTAGTATTCAAACTATTTGTTGCTTACCTAATGAGAATTCCGATTCGATTCGATGCTAAAATGAAAACCGTAGAAAGTCACTTGACCATAATGAACGCCTTTCAAAGGAAACAAAATAAAAATAGAAATGAGTGAGCGTTATTCAGAGGGTCATTTTGATTACTCGGTGTCTTTAAAACGTATACGGAAGTTAAATGAGTCAACTCAAGGGTTTTTACATGTACTTAACGATGCATGTCACATACGTGCCCCACGCCTAGCGGATGACTATGCACAATGCGATATTAATATTCCAAGAAAAAAAGGGAAAAAAGTGTGTTGTTAGTAACTAATTATGTACGTGCTATTAACAATTGTATGCTCAGACGAAAAACCCCGTCTCGGTTACACGCACATGACCAATAAGCTTCCGCAAATGCTGTACAGCTCTATTAAAGAAAACAACAGAGATATTTAAAGCAACGCTAATGGTAAAGACAGAAAATGGACAAATTGTCAATTGTCAAATTTGGCGTCCCTTTTGATGTACAATAAATATGCTGAGACGGTACCATGGATGCTTAGAGTAACAAATAAATCGATCTATAACGATATTTATATCACCGAGAAAAAATAATGAAATTATAAGTTATATAAAACTTGTTTAAGGGGACAATGGATCCAAGCTTGACTGCAACTAAGCTAAAGGTCGGTGAGATCAGAATGTTGAAACTGTTCGAGGTTTAACGCCTCTTCGAATACTTTTTTCCAATGAGTGTTTTATGTTCGATTGCTGAATCAGCCGATAACATAAATACGGAAATGATCCCTGCAAGAGCATAACAAGAAAAAAAAAACGAAAAAGAACAGAAAGCTAAACATCGCAAGTCCACTGATTGTGCAGTCCTAAGATTAAAAAAGCTTATAGCATCACTGATTTCTTAGGAACAACTTACACGCCTGTTTTGTACCTTAGTACGTGGCAATCGATTTTCAACTGATCCCAAATGAAACGTCCCACCTTTTTTTTTACGATGTCCGTCTAAGGGAATAGTAACATCACTATTCACCCTGCGCCCTTTTTAGTCTTTCATTTCGGTAACACAAAATAAAATTCCGAGAATAAGCCTCGAAACTTTAACTTTTTAAAGCCTTCTTCGGGGCTCACAATTGGAGGGACTTGTAGAGTCTTATTATAATTGGAATCTTACGGTATTCGTGGAAAACCCGACAAACTTAAAAAGTTGAATCCAATAAAGGTATGCATTAATAAATGTAGCAGTGGAAATAAGCACTGTTCCTTCCAACAGGAAAGATACAACAATGAATAGTTTTTCGAAACTTGTTAATCTTTCCTTTTCAATAAACCTTATCGTCACCGTCTTGTTGCGGCAAATGACTAAATATAAATGTCGCCGATTTCGGAGAAATCACCTTTCATTGTCAATTAAAAATCAGTTTAGTGGTATTGGAATCGTCTGAGAATCGCATGGACTGCAATGACAGCATGTTGGAATGCCTACGGAACAATTGAGTGTTTTCATAGGGAAACCCAAGGTGCTTACGAGGGCCGCAATAACTCAAGACCAGGAATTTAGAAGAAAAAAAGTACTCCTTTTCTGATAAATTCAGGGCTTCCTTTTTCTTTTGTTATAAAGTATTTTGATAGGTATTTTCAATGTTTGTCTCATCTTTTAAGTTCTGATTCAGTATTTCATTAAGTGGGTTAGGGTTTTCCGTCACGTGGGTATCTTCCTTTTTGGATCTTTTGCTTTTACTCGAACTTAAATTGATGCTAAACTCGCAAATTTAGTCAAGTCCACTTTTGGAATATATTCTTGGCTTAGCTTGCTTTCGTCAGATGGTAATTTTTTCACACGTCTGTTGTTTTTGCGATGTTAGAGCTGACCATTGGTCCTCGAGCTCACTGAAGTTCCGGTTTGGTTTTGTTAACTATTAATTATTTAAGCAACAGAAAACGTTTTCCGTGTTTGCATAGGCTGATATAAACACGAGAGGGGTTGGTTGAATTCGAGACAGTTATGCAACCCTGAGACGAAGTCGAGGGTTTGCATAACTGTCGAGAATTCTCCCAACCCCTCGAGTGTTTATATCAGGCTATGCAAACACAGGAAAAAAAGTTTTGTATTGCTTTTATAAAATAACTTTACCTAGAAAAAACTCAAAAACCCTTTGTTATGAAACTGATTAAAACAGAAATTCTTACCAGTCCCAAAGTCTTGTACACGAAGTCTTGCACTCGTAATCAGTTCTTGTTTTGCACAAAGATGCTTTCCAAAATACATATTTTTCTCGCTTAAAATGTCAGCTTTAGCGAAAAATTATTGACACAGCCTGTTTGTAAAGGTTTTCCAAGTTTCAGCCGACGAAGGAATGGGTAAATAAAGTAATCTTGTCGAGTTTTGAACTCAGAAACTTTTTCAAAGATTAGCCCGCGAAAAGAAAAACATCTTGACGTCACAACCACGTTTACATACTCTTATGCAAACACGCCTCTCGGCCAATCAGAGCGCGCGTACTATCTTAGCTATTTTATAAAGCATTTTAGTTTTTCATTGGTTTGTAGCTTCTAGCCAATAGCAGCTGTGTATACATGTAGGCTCACATATACCAAAGTATTACACACCGAGTTTGTTTGTTTTTATATATTCCCACGGTAAACTGACCCAAGCATGTTCAGCTTTGGTTATGAAACCGCTACTCTTTGGCCAGTAAGAATGAGAGTGTCGATGTCATGGGATAATTATTACACATGTTTTGACTTTAAAGAACTTTTTCTATCTATTTACATTTATTTTCGTTTCAGCTTCTTCGTATCTATTTGTATACATCTTTCGTAAGTTTCATATTGTCTTGCTCTCCTTGTTATTGCTTCTGAACGTTATTCCTGAAGAGTAGTTTTCTGTTAATTATTCAAGTGATTTGTACTTCCGCGGCATCTGCTCGTAGCGGACACGTGCTATATTTCAGTCAAAAGAATATTTAAGTAGTTTCTTTGAATTTTTAGTTCCTTTATTTTCATAGTCAGCATGTTCTTTGTATTTGATTTACTTACGGAAGACGTTTTTTTTTTCGTCCAGGTAAATACTACTTCTATACTTTCCTTTCAAGGGGAGTTTCTCCGAACTGTCACTCAACTAGTTCTTCTAGTGTAAAATACTACGTAAACGTATTTTGGTAAAACTCAGCATCATTTCTGTTGGTTATGTTTTAGTCGCACGCGTGAGCAAGATTAAAGATTTTACGCTGTTTTAAGAAGTTTGGAGTATTTCCTGGCCGTAGTCACAGTTAGCGAGATCCTGTGTACTAAGGCTGCGACGAGCCTTAGCGAGTAAGTTTTTCCCCGAACTATCCAGTTCTACCGTGTTCGTTCCCGCACGCGCCTATAGGCAGAAACCTCCCGTCATATTGGGGAGCTTTCCGTCACAGCTGTGAGAAGCAGGAGTTTAGAAGGTGATAGCTGACGCATAGCTGTTAGCAGTAGAAGTCAACATCTGAGTGTTGGACTCTCGGAGCCTAAACCTCTCGGTTTATGACACAAAATTGTGCTAGCGGCACATCTCTTCTAAAAATACAAAAGGCCAAATACTTTTGGAGGCAATTGCGGTCAAAAATTACCTAGAGAAACAATAAAGTAGTGGTATATTGTTATTGCCACTGCCATGCTAAAGCATACTAAGAAGAGAGAATTGAAATGTGGAGTATATACGTAGTTCTTGTACGTACTGGTGCTGACTATATGTAATGCATTTACTAAGTTCTCCTGAAAAGCTCCGTTTCGCTAGCATTGCAATAAACGAGCTTCCAGGAATACTCAAGGCAGTACTACTCCCAAAGAACATGTAGCGATAAAATTGAACGATTGGGCAGGTCCACAGAGTATCAAACGCAGCAGACGTTAAACAGATCTTTAACGGAGCTTCAGTCGCGTTGAAAGTTCGTTTTTTCTTTTTCTTTTTTCTATTTACTACTTAAGATCCTTTACATTTGTCTCTCCAAATTCAAAACCGTGCGATTAAGTCTTCCCGAAACTGGATGGTTTCATACTCATGGACCTTTGAAACACTTACCAAAAATGTATAGGCACGTGAATTTATGATAATTGTGGTAGACAATGGAAGGTTATACTTCTAAAACATGACCGGAAAACACCTTTTACATGCATGTGCTTTTGTAAGGGCCATATTGATCGGCCGGAACAATACATTGAGGGACTGCAAGTTTACCTACATAAACTATTATCCTTAATTCTTTTATTCGTCGGTACAGTTGAAGCTTTCTTTGATCTTAGACAACTTCCCTTACGTGCACCCATCGACTTATGGATGCAGGCGGGAGGTTGCTAAGCACGAAAGTCACTAAGACACAGGTGCTCTTAAATCTCTTAATTATAACATGAGGAGTGCAAATGTGGCGCTAGAAGCGTCTCTAAAAACTGAGAGTTTCAAATATAGTGATCAGACCGGCGCCATGTGGTCGCTTGCAGGAGGTAAAAGATTATGGAGCAGTTAACCCAAAGTATTCGCGGTTTCTTAATACAGGTGAGGTGGTTTGACGGGGAAACTTGACCGTAGACTCCGTAAAGAAACTGTAGGAAACTTTAACATGACTTGAAAAGATTAACATTATTTTCTAAAATAACACGCTCAATGAAATAATTGTTCTTGGGATACACGGTTACAAGACGCGATTCGGCAATCTAGTACACACCACGAATTATGAACACTGTTCTAAGAATACGGTCTTGCTAACAATGCTGTCGTTCAATTTAGACTAATATATTGGTCGTTACTTCGAGTGAACGCCAAAAACTCCAACATAAAACAAGAAGAACGAAAGTCCAGGTCATGTGACCTCGAAAGGCGGGGAAAAAAACTAAAAACAAGGAACCCAAAAGCTGCACCCACTAAATTCGGGGACGGGATCTGTCTGACCAGGGGGGGGGGAGAGAGACAAGGTCTGGGACCGAGAAACGATGTTCTCACAACTTGCAATGCGGTCAAATTGGAAGTAGCCCCCCGGCCACCCACCCTGTGTCTGACGAAAGAATAATTAAAAGCTTAAAACATCCTTACAGTGTCCAATTTACCTTCTCTCAACTCAACCGACGAGTGCTCTACATTAGATCTTTTCCAGATTATCAAAACTTGGCAAAACATGATTACAAATATCAAAACATGATTCAATTTTGCTGCATGACAACGTCATTGAAAAAAAAAATGCATTCATTGCATTTAAAGGAAACCAACTGCTGTCCGCCATCGTGATCATGAAAGTGGTTAAACTGCTGACAAAATGCATCTATAGGCTCATTAATTTAGAGGTGACAGAGTCACTTTTGCAGTTCTTTTCAAAAATAGAATGAACATAGTAAAGTCCTTCATAAAAATCGTACCTGAAATTTCTTGTGACACTTCTGCTGGGCCTTTTCTGCCGACTGATTCTTCTAGTACCGTTTATGTTGGACTGAGCAGACCTGAAAACGGAAGATTTCAAATGTCTTATAAATATAATTTTTCAATCTCACCGACGAGCAATACATGAATTAAGTAATCGTGTTTTTCCCCAGCTCTTAGGCAAAGTGCGGCACACCTAAGCACCCGCTAAAAGTGATTAGATCACGAAATGCTGTAGGCAGAATTAGTCGTTTCTGGAATAGACACGGAGAATCAGCTACAACACACTAAATACAAAGGAACTTAATGTTTAATGAGTGTTTGGAAATTAGATTTTGCATCCTTTAAATTTCTCCTTCTAAAATCATTTTGTTTGAGAAGTAATAGCAAGCATTCGACACAGCGTTTCATCACCAGATAAAACACCTCGAAGTTCGTCAAAAATACTCCGCTGCGCGTAGTATTTTCAACTCTTTTCATCTGGTGATGAAACACTGAATCGTACGTCAAAACGGGATTTTAATGCCCTAGAACACTGTAGAACAGGTCTTGCCCAGGCATGGCATAATAAACTCTGTGCTTTGCACTGCTGGGTATTGCTGGCCTCAGCACATATCCCACTTTAATTTGTTTCTCACTGAAATATGTTTTCCCTCTCGTTTTGGATGTCAGAGGGCGCGATCCATTCAACCAAAATTCCAGCCGGTCCAACCGGGAAAAGTGGTCCACCTCAAAAGGTGGATCCGTTTTTTCGAAACTTTTCCGGTTGGACCGAACCGATCCATTGAGTTTTGGACCGAAATTTCCGGAAATTTTGGTTGAATGGATCGCGCCAAGAGACTTCCGGTTTCGGTCAAGTCTAAACGTGAATCACCGCCGCACTCAGTCGCCCGCACGTGAGAAAAAAACTTCTGTGCTACTTATCAGGGGCACCCAACGACTGTCTTCTGTAAAATATCTGTTCGGAGAAGAAAATATTGCCTAGAATTTCTCGATGAAGGTTCCATTCATGTACAATGTTCGAAGCCAGGAAATTCCCTACGATTTTCTGAAGTTTAATTTTTCATATCTTACTATCCAGGTTAGGTTACACTATTTTTCTAAGAAAAAGGAGACCTAAAATTTTCAGATTCTCCTTGATGGAGAGAGGACCCAGAAAAATTCTCACTTTCGTAAAACGTTAACTTGTACCTAAAATTTTCCGAAACATAATACTGAAGCCCTTGTAATTTCGAAAAGACTCAAGTTCCCCTAGGATGACCGAACAGATAAAATTTTTGTATCGCCATTTAGAATGCCTTGAGAGATCTAAACTCTCCCGAGAGATTCTGGACAGCCTAAAAAGTGTTTTCAACGTATAGGTGGTTTTCACGTTACGTCATCGCCGCCATGCTGGTGGACGGTAAACAAAAGATCGCTCATTAGCCCGCTTTGTTTGTACACCAGCATTTGTTCATTTCACCATTGTTATTTGTGTCTCCCGAGATTGCATGAAAACCACCTATTTTGGAGGAAACCGTCGATGGGCGCCCCTGACTAATGTTATGTTTATTTAAGAATAATTTTTAGTTTCATTTCTGTAGGTCGAAAAAGTATATACCAAAGCTTGTAACAAGGAAGACTAAGGGAAGATTAATACATCTGCATTACGAAGAAGGGTCAAAATGCATCGAAACACAGACAACATTACCCATTGTTTTTACTTTATGTAAATGTATCGATCCTGCCCTGACAGAAGTTTAGGCGCTGAGGCTGTGCGAACTGCACCATAATTTATTGACAATTTTAAGACTTTTTTAAAATAGTCCGTCCGCCCCTACTGAGGAGCCATTGGATGTGGTAGTTCCCGAGTTTGTGTTGGCTGCATGCCACAATTTAGGAGCTTAACACTGAGAGACAGAAGATCAGTTTACGGTCGAAATCAATGCGGACAAAGAAAAAACGAAAATGAAAGCTAAAGGTCGGGGGATTTTAAAAAGCCCGTACTTTGTGAGCGGGATAAAACCTGTTTACTGAAGCTTTGCTACGAATAATCCGTTCACTCGAAGGCGCCAACAAAAAGAAAATGGCTCTTTAGATTAGTTCGAACATGGATAATATTTTGCGTCGCGTTAGTTTACCGACCGACTGAGTTGGGGTTTTATATTTTTTGTTGAAAGCCAACGAAGCGTCAATCACTTAACGTATATTTTATATTTTTTCACAGCTGAGTGCCCAACGACGTGCCCAACAATATTGGATGTTGTGCAGTTGGCGACAGTGTTTGTTAGCATATTTAACTGAAAGTGCTGTGAATAAAAAAATGTAAGTAAGAGGTTATAGGTGCTCGTAGGTTACCTTATTCTTCAGGTTTGCAAGCAAGCGAAGTGACCAAACCTAAGTTCTAATAATAGAAACAACATAGTTACGTAAGCAGAGTTGACAGGAAAAAGGAGCGAACTGTGAAGTCTTGGAAGGGCCGCTTGGGTAAACAGCAGTGAAGCCCGAAAAGCCTGATCTTGGAGTAGATCACGAATATGGGATAAAACTTTAAATCAAAGCTAAGGTTGGTCGGACAGCTATGAATGGGTCATTTATTTGCCCAATATTTCGGTTTGACCAAACTAACCTCCGTCGAATCGAAATGTGTTCGCACAGGCTATCAAATGTTTACTTTTTGGCCGCTTCGTCTCCAGGTTGCGAGCCAAACTGAAAAGAATGCAACATGCTACGTCGCACAGGAACGAATGCTTTGCCTGTTGTATGGGAGGGAGAAACGAAAATGATGCTGTTTTTATGAAGTTGTAGAAATACAGTAAGGGATGCAGACGTTGTGAGCGAGAACTTCCGTGATGTTGACAGTGTTGTGAATTTCCCGGTGGGTACTCAACAAAGTTTTACACAGGGAGGCTCCACCCTGAGGTCCAACCCCTTACCCTTTTATATACCACTTTGACAGAAAAGGTACCCTTTCGGGTACCTTGTATGGAAAAATAGTACCCCTTTCACGTACCTAGTTTAAAACTTTGTATCTTTTTAACTGCTGTAAATGCACTGTCCTTAAATATGAATGAATAACAAAAGCAGACGTTTCCTCGGCTGTTGCACAGCCATAAAATGTATCTGTTAGCCCTGTTGGGCCTTTCCACACACCAAAATGGATTTCCTTAACATTTCATATAATTCAACATGTAAAATCCCTAAAGTTTCATATACATGAAACTTAAAAAGGTCCCCATTTCTTCGAGCGGGGCCTCCCCGTATAGGCTATTTAGCGAGTACCCCCCCCCCCCCCCCCCCCCCGGGGAAATTGTTTGAGGCACCAAAAAAAAAAAAACAACGAAAAGAAGAAAATGACCTGTTGTTGCGGGGGGGCGGGTTTTTTGTTCTTTAAAAGAAAAACCGCCACACCTCCAACAGGTGGTTTTTTTCCTTTTTTTTCTGCTTTTTTTTTTTTTTGGCGTCTAAATCATTCCCGTTGGGGGGGGGGGGGGGGGGGGTACTCGCTAAATAGCCTATACGGGGAGGCCCCGCTCGAAGAAATGGGGACCTTTTTAAGTTTCATGTATATGAAACTTTAGGGATTTTACATGTTGAATTATATGAAATGTTAGTTTTTTTTTTTTCAACAAGAGGCGGGGTTCGCCAACCGTGTGGGAATCGGGTTTCGGCCTTGTGCCTTTCCATGTAACAGTAAAATTCCCCAAGTTTCAAATCCATTGAAAATAAAAAGGGCCCCCCTTCTTCGAGGGGGGCCCCCCCCTTTAGGCCATTTTGGGGGATCCCCCCCCCCCCCCAACCCAAGGTGAATTGATTAGTCGATCAAATCAGAAGAAGTCAGGAAAGAAGTGAAACTTACCTGCTGTTGGCAGTGTGCAGCTTTTCTGATTCAAGATCAGAAAAGTTGCTAAGACATTTTGTTCCTCGAGAAATAAGAAACATTAACGATCGGATGCTCTGCGATGTATTATAATGCGGAGAGGACAAAGCGCAACTACAAGTAAATGTAGAAAGCACCTCCTATTGGCCCTGAGTTAAAGGGGAATCCCCTGAAGAAAAAGTCGAAGACAAAGCTGAAACTTGAGCCTGGTGGGGCGCGGAGCATTGCATGACTCCGGCTCGAGCAGCTGCAAGATGAAGGATTATCCGCGAGCTGAGAGAAATAGCCGAAACACTCTTTATAGTAAGTGGTTAAGGTTTTCAGGTTGTTTATTTATTTGATTGAATGAAAACGCGGGAGTCGTGGACGAATTACCAAAGAGTAGAAATTCAAAGAAACGAAAGATATCACACCAACAAAAGAAAAAAGTTTCCTCTGAATGGAGGCTGTTTTCGAAAACGAATTTTGTAACCTGCAGATCTACTTATCATTCTTCATGTTATCGAATAGAATCCAGAACTAACAAGAACTCAGACGAGTTGCCAGTGTGTATTGAGAAAGCTTTTGTGGTTGTAACTTACAGTGTGTAAATAAGTCGGTAATTCGAGTCTCCTCCGACAAACGCTCAACAACATGAAGCGGTGTCAGATCCTGTAGCAAAATATTTCAAAAACGGCTTAAACGCCGAAATGTTCTTCCGAGTGCTCGAGAAATGCGGGTAAGAATCTTCTCTAGCCGAACGCGTTAAAAACCATACCGAACCTCGACATAACGAATAACGAAGTCCGCGGTATAACGAACGATTTTATTACCCCAGTAATAGTAAAATATATGGAAAAGGACCTCGTTATAGCGAACAAATTTTGCTTATATCGAGGTTTCACTGTAATATATTTAGCAATTATTTGATGAGGCTGAGAATCATCTGAAGAATAGACCTATTCGGCTAACTCAATGTTGTACCCAATTCAAATCCTTTGGGAATAACACGTTTTGTTTCAGGAATTTCCATATCATTTGAATGTGAATGCCATATATGTTATAATGCAAATATAATGCACAGAGAATTGGAACTGGGTATAACATTAGCTAACACTGAGTAAGCTGAATAGGTCTATTATAAAGATCGAAGAGGAGCCGATTAGACCGAGGCGGATAGCACTCTCCTCGATCTCCATAATTCTTCAGATGATACGAGTGTCGAATTCAGTGATTGTCTTATTCTTCATTCAAAATAATTCCTCGTTTAAAATCAAGCTAAAACACGCTTACCTCCATCGGGGTTTTACCTCGGTGTAAGAACCTGTGAAATTTTTCCTTGTTTTGCGCCATTTGTTTTTCTAGGTTCTATATATTGTGTTTACTTCTTTGTTTACGTCACGCGTGAGCTTAACAGGTTCTTACACCGAGGATGAGCCCTCCATCGCTGCTAAGTTCATCTACAGTCTGTAGCTTCGATAGTGCATGTTTATAGGCAAGTTTAGGAGATAAAAGGGTTATTCAGTTCCTCGAATATTTTCCAAATATAATAGCAGATGTCGTCCGTCAAGTTGTCTTCTTGTTGTTCTTTTTTTTTTATTTTTTTTTGTGAAATGCCATTTTGTCCGTACTCAGTACCAAAACAACTCAACCTCGTCCCCAGGTCTACACGGTTAACTGTTCAGTTTTCAGGCAATTTTAAGCCGCACAATTTATTCCAAATTTAGTCCACAATAGCTGGTTATGCGTGGCCACTCAGAAACGGAGAAATATTTTGAATGTATAATAATAGATTTTACATGAACCAATTAGGGTTAGAAGAGGCCGCGCAAGCCAATGCAAAGCTTTTGCAGTTTGTTACGGCTGTCCACTCGTTTATAATTATACGAAGGCACTGATTAGACAATTTATTAACATTTGAAAAGATCTCAGGTAGGCACTTGTTAAGTATGAAGGAAGGTACACGGAAGGCACCTATGATTGGCACACGGAGGGCAAGGGAAGGCATCAACAGTGTTTACATTCACCCCTAAACGACTAGTTTGCCCACGTTTCACTTATATATACAGTGTGTGGTCCTTGGTCCGCGCAAATCCGCGATGCCCTTGGTCCGCGACTTTTCCGAAAATGTTAAAATATTTCGTCGAGAAAAAAAAAATACGTTGAATCATGAAAGATATGGTGATTTACTGATTAGCATTCTTTCATATGACAAAGTTTCGGCTTTCTTGCTGTGGGTGAAGAGGCGAAATTAAAGTTTGTTGACAGGTAGGTTAATTTTTGTTTCTTGAAGTTTGGATTCTTGCGGAAAGGTAAATTACATGGTCATGTTTACTTAGCCTGCGAATAAATAAAACGCAACGGGAAGACGTGCCTTTTTGCAGAACAGGTTTTCAGATCAACTTATTTCTGCTGTTGGAAGCATATTGCTGTAGACTCTGAATTTTTTTGTTTTCTCGACTCTTGAAAAATATCACCAAATTTTGCTTAGCGGTCCTTGGTCCGCGACCCATGACCTTGGTTGGATAAAACTTCCCAAAATAAAAAGCGACGGCCTTTGTTTTCGAAGAATGTTTTGAAAATCGTCCCTTTACGTGTCTACAAATTCTCTTTTTTTAATACCTCGAATACATACAGAGTTTTTGGTAATTATTGTTGACCGCGCAGAAAACCGCTCGTCGACGCTCGTATTGAAGACTCGAGGAGACTGTAGTCTGAAGTCTTTAAAACAAAAGCAGATTATGTTATACTCACAAAATCTTCCGAAAAAAACTTTAGCTTAATTGCATCAAGAAAAGAAAACATTACATGAAGTATTGTGAAAATCACGTTTTCGTGTGGAAACTATAACATTTTTTACGTTTTTTTCGTGCTGCTTACCTGAGACGCGGACCAAGGACCACATTCGCGGACCAAGGACCATCGAAATTCGATTTCCAAGCAAAATATTTATGTCTGGATATTGAAACTTGAGGATAATCGAACATAAAAGCTATCATCAGGGAGTATTTCAGCTCGTAACGTGAAGATTCGGGTAAGATATTCAAGTTAATGACTTTTAGACGCGGACCAATGACCACATACTGTACTTAGCTATACTAAACTAGAACCCTATACAGTCAGCTGAGCTGACGGTGCATGGCATCTCTTTTTAAGGACACGTGACATCCTATAGTTGCAATGAAAACCTTATATGTATTTTGAGCCTTTGATTGATAAGCTTTAATAAATCACATTATAGCACTTGCCACCTCGCTGGTACCAGTCCGCCCTGTTTTTTTTTTTTTTTGGCCGTTTGACTCAAGACTATTATAGCTGTACATCTGTTCGTTACAAGCCGCATCCATTTTGTTAGTTATCGCCGAGAAGTGCATAACTCCTGTTGTGCACGCCATATATATGTTCTTAACTTGGTGACCAACGATAAGTAACGCCTTGAAGAGAAATTTTTGTCGTCAAGGCAACGGCACCCATTAAAATAGCCACCGCTGCCGACATCTTTGGCCCGTCATTTGTTCACTTACACGGGCCGCATATTTCTTTATGGGCACTGCTGAAATTGACTCCGGTACCTATAAACTTATGAGCCTATAGATGCATTTTGTCAACAGTTTAACCACTTTCAAGATGACGGACAGTCCTAGACGTGGATTGGAAAAGCATTACTGATTAGGGTTTAGCACTAAAAATAGTGATTAGGGCTAACCACTGACTCGAAACGGGTTAGCCTCTATTTAGGGTTAGGGTTGTTTCTATATAGGTTTAAATCAAACTAGTTAGCAAAGTGGTATAGGTATGGACCACCGATTCTACGCTCAGAGTTCGACTCCCACTCACGCTCTTCTGATTACACTTTTTTCTTAAAAATTGAAGAGACTTGCACTTTCTTGAACATTTGCTGAGCAAAATTTTCAAGAGACTTAGAAATTTCATCAAGTGTAGTGTGGAAGCAATAAAGAATCAGTACGTTGTGTAAACTTCATGAGGTATCAGAGGGGGCTAGGCCGATGTGATCCAATGCTAACCGACTGGGCTAAGTACAAAAATCTGTTTTCATTTTTTCTTTCTTTCTTTTTTACTTTTAATTTTTAGATTTTTTATACGTTAAAAAGATTTTTAGAAAGTCTAGAGATTTTAAGATGAAAATTTAAGCTTAGAACTTTAGAGCCAAAAAATTCTGTCAAATTCGTACAAAAATAAAATATTTAGAGATTGGGATTAGCTAAATACTAGTAATGCTTCTGATGGCGTACATTGTAAAGAACTCAATGCGTTTATAAAGCTATTTACAGTGTGAAAGAGTTACCAGAGCAAAGGGGCCCCATGGCCTCATGCACAGCGGTTTTACCATTCAATACAATCATATAATTATGTAGATCCCACGACTTTGTGGCAGTTGGAAACGTCGTCGCGGAAGAAAAGACATTAGCTGTTTCCATTCTAAAGTGCGTTATCCAAAAATACAATTACTTCAAGGACCTTTGAACCTCCGATTGTTTGTGAGTAAAAATTTTAGAGTTTTTCGGTAAAAGTTTTAGATTTTTAGGAAAAAAACTTTTTTGTGGGAGATTTTAAGAATTCTTTTTGGTGATTATCCAGAGGGATTTCTAGGCGAATTTTCGGGATGATTGTAGCTCAGTCTTTTGTTATGGTATTATATGAGAGAGCGGAGAAAAATATTTATTCAAGAAAAAATAGCAAAAGGGAGCAAAACTGCTTTAGGTAACATGGCTAGTAAAAGGGCGCAAAATGTTTGTGGAAGCCGCACTAGCTGTAATGTTTTATATATCTTTGAGATGGCTTTTGACGTCTTTGCATTTTCTAATAACAACTGCATGCATGGTTTCCTCGCTCTTTTGATCAATAAGTGCCTTTGTTGACACAACAGACCACGTTACTTTGCTGTGTTTGCTGATAAAACTTGACGCCATGTTGATTTCAGTGATCCACAATTCTCAGCGAGAAGAGAAAATCCGGGCACGGAACTGCTAAAAACTGGCACCGTACTACCTATTCACATGGTCCCGTGACCCCTACAATTTTGGGAAACGGTACCCTAAGCAATTCTATTTCACGATAAAAATTAGCGGTGCTGTGTCCAAAATTCCAAAACCTCCTGGGGCCCATTTTTATGTCTGCGGTGCCCGTGTAAACCGGGCTAAAATGTAGATATGATCTTAAGTCACTACATGGTGAACAGTACTACATGTTTATCCTCACTGTCTACCACTTAACACATCGAGAAACTAAGATCCGCGGAAAGAGGTAGACGGCAAGAATAGATCGCGAGATATGAGGAGTTGTCAACGAAGACCAGGAGAGGAGGGTGGGGCGGCGCTGTGACAAAGTGAAACTAAAGCCACTTGCTGTATTCTATTTATAAGGGGAGCCTGCAGTGCATTGATGCGTCCCTAAGGACGGCACAGTGAGTATTCAGTGAGAATACTTCTGATGTAGATGTTGAGTTCACCTCTCTTTATATGCTATCGCGTTTTATGTCTCGAAATATGCAGGAACCATCACTGGAGTTAACTTTACAGTAAGCTGATTTAGCATCAGGACGGGAACGTTAGTTGACGACGGGAAAGCGCGCGGAAAGGACTAAACTCGACTGTCCGGTGTTGCTCTGCCATTGGTCAAGCCAGTTGTTTGATTTGCACGCGCCGTCGTCAACTGACGTTCCCGTTCTGTTGCTCAATCAGCCTAGTTAACGTTACACAACGGCTGTTGCATTCCTACCGATTGTGTTCGCCAATTATAAATGTCTCATTTAAAAACTTAAACAAGTGCGATGAATATATAAATTAATTTGGCAACTTTATATATCTGTACGTTTTTGTAACTTAAAATTACCACAGCCAACCACGTTCCACATCGATAACAGATAGCAAATTAATAGATCGTGGAATAACGGTACTCCTTTATTGATTTTAAATTTAGCCTTTGATTTTAGCTACTCTTTGTCGACCAGCTGCAATTCACTCTATTAAAATACATATACCTGGATTTTTGAAAAACGGGTTAGCAAAAAAACCAACTCATTCTCCTACTTGGCAATTTAAAACAATAAAAAATCATTCAAAATCATGTAAAAGCCTTTATCTGACGCCGGGCAGTAAGTTAGAGGTCCCTAGAAGCATTTGAACGAGTCAAAATTTAAAGTGACGCAAATTTTAGAGCATTTATTCAGTAATCTGACTTCGTGCATGAAGTTTCAAACTGTCACTTCAGTCTAGAAATTTTTAAGTTGAGAGAACTGCAGCCGCAGTGCCTGTTAAGGCTTATGCAACAACTTTTATACTACTACATGAGAAATTTCTGCAATTTGATGGGCTTCGAGCAGTGGTATTTCAGCTTAATTTAAAATACCTACATGTGAAAATTATAAGCCTTTTGTGAGTAGTAGTATAAACAAATAATAACATGATTTGACGTGATATTTGGCATAAATACCACTCGTGATATTTGAAAATTGTCTCGAATAACGTATAACAATCTTAAAAAATCACTCGTGGTATTTATGACAAATATCACTACAAATCTTGCTATTACCTATACAAATAGTTAGCAAAATACCACTTTTTTCGCGATTCAATAAACGACAGGATTTCGCATGGAATAGACAACAAACTGAGTGAAACATAGTGCACAAATTATCACCTTCTTATCTGCAAAAACCGGCCTATGGTTCAATGCCATAACAGCCCGCTGAAACTAGACCTAGACCCAATTTTCCTGTGTCAAGTATTGGTTTTTCAAGGCACAATCAGCTTACTCTGGCTCCAGAGGTCCGTTCTCAAAATCCTAATATGAAATAAACCGTGCTTACGGTTCGATAAGGCTCCCGAGACGGACTCTGGGCGATCCGCGCCTCGTTGACGTCGCTTCACCGTGAACCATCAGCATCGATAAGAAAAAACTATCCTCTGGAACCTAGAGTACAATCAGCTACGCTAACACCGACAAAACGTTTTTATGGCTGGCACAGAATATTTTGGTGTAACGGCTCAACTACGCGACCACATACCGAAAATCACACAAGTACACATTTTTGCGGCACGGATACGATTACCCACAACCACGCATAATCTTCTCACGTTTAACACAAGGGAAATATCATCAAATAACTCGGAGAGACTTAGCCTATTTGCAGATAAACTCCTCTGGACTTTCTTCTTACACTCGTCCTATTCAAGTTCCCGGATGACACGGTCGGCGGACCAGCATAGACCCTGTTTTCACACCAGGCCCGGACCAAAGTTCACGCACCTGCAATTTTGCTCTCGTCTAATTATTTTTACTTGTAAAAGCCTGTTCCCGAGGCCAAAGAGCATGATACTCTCCAGGAAACTTTTCTCAAGGTGACCAATAAGGAACTGCAAACTGCTAAGCGTCGAGGAAACCAGCTTTAGGCGCGTACTGATTTCAAATAACTGTGGCTTGTGTATAAGAGAGAATTGTGAGTAGGGACGCAAAAAAAAAAACAACAACAACAACAACAAACAGACAAACAAAGAGGGAGGGAGGGAAGGGGATTAGATAGAAATTCGCGAAATTCTGTCTACAGCCACTTGGAGAAATTTAAAAAAGTTTGCTAACCCTGCTTTCATAGATCCAGGTAGATATACATGTACATTGATCGAAAAGCTAGCACCTTTTGGTAACTTTTTGGACATAAGGTTACGCGCAAACGGACGCAACAACTCCCAACAATGTCGCGTCCGTTTGCACGGGGCTAAAAGCTTGACCGGTTTCAAACTTTGCGCAGCAACACGCAACAACATTCAACAACATGCATCAGGGTGTGCAAACGGACGCAACATGTAACATCCAACAATGTTGGGAGTTGTTGGTCAACAATGTTGCGTCCGTTTGCACGCCGCCTAAGGTACTTACGCACAAAGCTAATAGCACTAATCATATTATGGTACTTCAGATTCTCACTTTTAAAGAAACAGTATCCCGTTACTGCGCATGTCCCAAACTTTGATTTTCTGAAAGATCGTAGCGAATTCAAAAGATGCGAGAAGAGTAAGAGAACCTTAAAACATCCGTTTGCTTCGCGTTTGGTCGAGTTCGATACTACATTCAAACTCTTCAGAATTACAGATCAACGATATATTGTTCCCGTTGAGTTTCGATTTGGGCGAAATCGGGATTTTTTGGCATTACTTTCATTGCCGTCGGTCGGAGGTCTAAGAGAAGGGAAGCGCTTTAATGCCGATTGAAGGCTTCTTTCTCCCGCCAGCTTCCATACGAGCTCAGATAATAGTGAAAGGAATACGCAGAAATGGAACAGCAACAATAAAGACTGTGTAAGAAAGAAACCATTGAAACATGAGGAAATCTCTTAAGCTTCGTGAACCACAATGTTTTGCAACGACGTGTTAGTAAAGTCTTAAATAAACCTTCCTACGGCCGACAAAATCAAACAAACAGGCACTACATGTTTCGAGAAACGAATGCAGTGAAATCAAAAGAATGTTCAGGGGCACCCAACTTCAATTTTTGGAAAATATCTGTTCGGAAGACGATTTGAGATCTAGAATTTTGGAAAATTTGTTCTTAAACGTCTTGCTTGCCGGCGTGGGCATAATCGGGACACCGACCCTTTAATTCTAACGGTTGTGTAACTAAGCAACGTCTTGAGAGAACAAGACGCATCATATGGGAATATAAAATTTACTTTGACAAAATTTCTAAAGTTTCTCGTAGAAAGCAAGTTCGTACGTCGAGACGACACAACTATAGACGTGACATTTATTTTTGGAAATACCGTAAAATTCCGAAAATAAGCCCCTCCAAATATAAGCCCCCCTGGGGCTTTTACTTGGAAATTACCCTCAAATACAAAGTAAAACAAAGCAAAAACGGTAAATTTCCTTCCAACTATAAGGCTAGCCCAATCGATTTTGAAACGCAAATTTCCCTCGTAAGATAAGCCCCTCCAAAATATGCTCCTCAAAAAGGGCCTTTGAAAAATATAAGCCCTGGGGCTTATTTTCGGATTTGTCTCGCCTGTTTTGTCGCGCCTGTCTTTAACACATAGGAAGCAAGGATTACACCATAAAACTACCTCAAGCTAAGAAATGCTAAACTGATTATTATTAAATATATTTGACGCAAAGTGCATCGTACACACGTGCAACTTTATTTGATCTATTGATCAGTGCCCTCCGGTTGCTGGAAGAGCGGATGGCGACATATTGGACATGTGCGGCTGTGAGGAAGAAAAGACTACTGTTAGTAGGAATAATAACAACTTTATTCCAGGATCTTTCAGGGAATTTGAGACAACGGAATTAATTTTGAAGTGATGGCGGTGGTGGTAATGTGGACATTAATGGGAGTAGTGCGTCTGTTTGAAATATTTCAATCAAGAGTCCTTCCAATTACCTAACTGTCAGAGTTTCCTATCCTTTTGAATACTTCGACTCCCAGTGAATTACTTGCCCTTTTAAATCAAGGAAGCCTGATCGAAAAAGATACCCATTTCAAGCGGGACCTTCCCGAATAGGTCATTATAAGTAGTCCTTTCCCCACCTACCCTTCCCTCCCAGCAATAGTGGTTGCGTGTGTCGCCGGAGTGAGAAAGTCAAAAAAAAAAAAAAAAAGAAAATCTTGTACCAACTTCTCGACATTTGGTTGGTATGTGAAGATATAACAGAAAAAAAAGCGCTGTAGAGCGCTGTACCGGTATTTTCGAATCCCGTACTAACCTGGATTTTGTTTACAGGCTTGCGAATAAAAGCTGTGTTTATAACTGCGATAACCTTCTTTAATATACACTGAAACAGTGGACAGTGTTTTTCGCGCGCTCTGATTGGCTATTCAATCAGTGAATATCCTCTACTAGCCACCTCCACTTCGGTAAATAATTGTTATTTATATTATATTCCTCTTCTCACAGTTCTTATAAATGAATTTCAAATATCAATTACTTCTTCTTCATTCTTTCACCGGTTTGTAACTTAATAACAAGCTTCCAGTTAGCTTCTTGGGTCAACTGCATGATAATGCAAAGGTCAGGGGTTCCGCGCAAGACTTAGTTTTTTTTTTTTCTGGCTTCCTTAAGCAACTGACTGACAAGCAAGTCAGCCCTAAAAGGAAAAAAACAAAACAAAATCGTGTCTCTGCCCATAATTCTACTCGAAAAGGCTTTATAGCAGCAGCAGAAAAGGAGAAAACAGTCTTCCCTTCCTCCTCGAACCAAAATTCCTCGTATAGATAGGTAAACATTTTTCTTTTTACCTCATGATGGTGCATCGTAGGCGGTTCCTCGCGCAGAGCTCTCTTTTTCTGTTATATTTGACTAGAACTCATAGTTAAAAAAAAGCGTGCAGCTATGGAGATATGTAACAATGTTATACTTACATTCCGTTTTGTATCATGGCTATAGCACAATCCTTGTGTACTTTATGGGAGCAAGGAAGAATTTGACAGCCACTGAAAGCATCCTAAAATTAGAAAGAAATTGGTCATTGTCTAACGACATGATATACGGTTTATGGAAAACATAGGGGTGATGGAAACGCATTTCCTGTCAAGGTATACTCTTATTCTTTTACTTGTTAATTGGGAGAAGTGTTTGTAAGGTGATTTGGATTTGGAGTAGGAGTAGACTTGCATTATTTAAAACCCTTGCAAGTAACGAAATTCAACTTTCGATTAACGACTTAAGGTGATGCCTTAGTAAAAGAACCTAACATAGATTGTAGATGAAACTTGGTACACTGATGTAACAAGTCAGGAAGATGATAAAAAGTAATAAAAAGTAGGGGTCACTGTGCTTGTTTTCACGTCACAATGCTGACAAATACGGCTACATCAAAACTAGACAAAAAGGAGAGATTTTTTCGATGATGCATGTGGTATCGCACAGAATTTGACTTAAATGTGTTGCTTATCGACGCACGTACCAGAAAAATGCCCTTCAATGCCGTTGTTTTAACTTTGTGCTCCAAAGTAGACTTAATTTGGACACGCACTATTCGACCCGTTATAGTTCAATCCGTACAATTTAGTAAAATTGCTAAAAAACTGAACATAGACTTATGCCAATTTTTTTCTCATTTAAAGGAAGCAATGTTCGTACTAAAATCATGAGAAAAAAATGGGGGTCACCGCACTCGTTTTTGCCGTAGAGCTACAGAAAGTGCTCACAAAATGAATTTCCTCAGATTTTTGACAGAGGACTGGGGCGAGTTTAAAAATGGTATGTATGTGGAAGGGGGAAGAAAGCATTAAAAAATCCGTTTTTACAGAATTGACATCGAGATATCACAGTTGCCACGCAATGTGACAAAGATGGCGCTGAAATGAAAACCGGTGTGAGTTAGCACAAGTTTAACATCCACTATCGAGGTTCTCCGTGAGGAAGTCGAACTCAGCAACACGCGCGCTGTTGACGTTCTGCACATTCCCAACACATTGAGTCTCATCTCGGCAAGAACAACCGCAAGCGAAAATTCCAACAAGTAATGTTACTTCAGACGCTCTTGTTTTCGGTGTTCATCTTGCTATGCGACGTAAAAGATGCGCAGTGCAAAATCAGCGAATTACCTTAAAATTTTGGAACATATACATCTAGTATATTGGTGTACAATCTCTTTCTTAAAAGAAAATTTTTTATAAGATCATGCCAAGAACAAATTCGATTCTCAGAGAAGAAAAATTTATTTTTCAAAACTTTTACTGTCCTAAATCCAGAAAATCTGAATTACCGTAATGTCCTACATGGAATCAGAGTGTAAAATTTAGTTCTCTCAACACATTCCTGTTGTGTATGATCAATAATACATTTACATTGTAATTGTACAATTCATTTATGAGAAAACTAAAACCATTGTCGTTAGAAAATTGTCACTAGAAACGCAATAACAGTAACGTAAAAAAGCAAAGCTGTGAAATATGCCTTATACAATGGACCCAATATCTACATCGTGTAAGAAAGTGTCTAACGCTCGAGTTTCAAAATATATCTTCTACGTCATCAAACTCTTGGACGGTGAGAAAATCAGATGTTTGAAATCCTTTAGAACTTTGTTCAAGTAGTGGATAATGCCAGTAAACCAACCATTCTCATTAAACGCAGTCTCCTTTCTTTCCACTGGTGGATTGTCATAGTCCCTGTCCGCCATCCTGTCCTCTGCTGGATCAGGCTCACTCTCCTCATTTTAATTCTCATTGTCAGCATCGCTGTCAGTTCTACAGCTGATGGAAGTGTTGTCCTCATTAGGGTGGATCAGATAATAAAGGCTGTAGTAGGGAAGGTGGTGGAAAATGTAGCTCAGTAGGCCCTCTGGTTCGACCAATTCGTCCTCAAATCAGGCAACCTGTCTTCTGCCACACTTTGAGGTGCAGGTGATCATAAGCAGGTGTTACTGGCTTGTTCTAGGCATCTCCAGCCCAGTGGGTTATCAATATTCTTCGCTGCATGGACGTAAAACTCTTATCGTGGCAGTACCACTTCGTTGCATTGTCTTCATCATCCAGCCACCGTCCTTGAGCTTGCCCAATCAAGGACTTAAGGAGTTGTGCATAACTAACATCAACTGGCTGCTATAGATCCGTTGTTGCGGGTAATCCGTACCAAACAACACCCCTAAGTTACGATACTGCTTCTTCAAATTATTACAAAACAAACCAAAGCGATCATAATCGGCCACAGATTTAGAAAGGGTTCTCTCAACCCATTCCACAAAGGTAGTGGTGTCCGCCCATGCATTTTGTTTGAAAGAAAACACTAAAATCAGGGTGGTAGCTGCCTTTTTATCATTGCTGATTCGTTTGTTTGTTCCCCGAAAAATGATACCAAGTCTACGCTTATCACCATTTAATTGGTCTGAAGCACACCTGAAGTGCGCACTGGTGTTTTACAAGCCCACTACCAGGCTCATTAATCCAATCTGGTGCTGGTCTTCTTCTGAGAGCTCGTAGGTGGTCTTGATGCAAACGGCAAAGGGAAGAGGGCTCTGGTCGACATTCAGTATAAATCTTCCCCATTTGTCATCGTAGCGATCATCTTTGCCAGTGCGTATGAGCCTCTCACGCATTGTTACGTGCTATTGCTGTAAAGCTCCATCAACATCTGTCTTTGTCACTTTCTTATTTCTCTGTTTTGCCCGCATCCTTAATTTATACTTCCTTACAAAAGTTGCATTACACGTTGGCGCAGCTCCGCGTTGTCATCACCTTGTTGCTAGGACTAAATTTCTTGTCTGTACCTTGAACGTTTAAACAAAAAGTCGTCATTCTTCACTTACATGCGGATTAAGGATCGAATGAGATGCATTTAATTAATAATTAAGTAAAATTCCTCTCCATTCCTTTCTCCCTTTACGGATCCCTGTTTTACCTCATCCACTTTATATTCTTACGTGAATACCAGATACTACAGTAGTCCCTCATGCAGGGAAACAGTTGACTGGAACTAATTATGCATGTAGCTACCCGAGTAACTACATACAACGGACTACATATAACAGATTTCCTTCATTAGCTAGCAAACTAGACAATGCACAACACAGCTATTTGATATCAGATTTGATATCGCAATATGAAATATGTTCTCCTAGAACCTTTTCCTAATACTAAAACATATTTTACCTCCAGGCAAATGCAGCATTCATCATGCCCAGAGTCTGGTCGGCACTTGTGTTTCCCTTGAAGTCTTTTATCCAGACAAACGTTGCATACATCGCAATGAAAAGACTTATCACGGTGAATTCTAAGAAGAAAAAACAAAGAACGAAAAAACATTTCAGCAAGTGCAAAAACGTAAAAGACATCAGAAATAACTGACTAGAATAAAAGCAGTAATAATAATAATAATAATAATAATAATAGCATTGAAGAGCTGCAAAAGTGAGAAGAAATTCTGATTTGTTTGTTTGTTTCTTTTTTTTTTGTTTCATGTAGAAGGCACTACATAGAGTGAGGACAGAACAAGCATTTTCTTCAGTTAGCCTGGAGCTACCGGCGAGGTAAGCAGTTTACATCTCAGTGGTTCAAAAGAGGTTGTAAACAAAAAAAAAAGAGGCTGAAATAATCAGGACTAGAGGTGGCGTTGGTAAGGGCAGAAGGGTTTCTCAGTAAGTAATCACTCAAGTGGTATGATTCTGGACAAAGTATGGAGCACTGTTTGGAAGCGTTAAATTGTCTTGTGATTGTAAAACACATACAGCCTTGAAAGTCTGCTAATTTCCTTTACTTTTTGGGAGAGCATGATTGACTTGAAAAGAGAAAGATCAGAGTGCAACATATGGCCCTTGTTTCGGCGATAAGGTATTCTCTCTCCACTCTTATCTGGAAAAGAAAACAAAGGGTAGCTTTTGCAGTGAATGTGGACGTACTCAGCGTTGAAGCGTTGTGCACTGCTCAATGCTGGGCCGCTCAGATCCGTACAGTTATCAGGTTGATATTGTGATATTGAGCTTCTGTCTGTGGTTTACGCTTCCAAGCTCTTTGAGATAGTACAAGACCACCTGCCGAATGCGCACTGCTTCGCTGACGACACGCAACTTTACTTGTCTTCCGATCCTAACAGTCCTACGGATCAAGTGATGGCATTGGAAGCCATGGAGCGATGCATCAGTGATTTACGTAAATGGATGAACCGGGACAAACTAAAGGTCAACGATGATAAGACTGAATTTCTTGTTATCGGATGGAGACCACAGTTGCTGAAAATTCATCACTGTTCTGTCCGTGTGGGCACTATTGATATTAAGCCTGTTAAAGTAGCGCGTAACCTCGGCGCCTGGTTCGACTCGCATTTTTCTATGTCGACCCATATTTCTATGTCTTGTAATGCGGCATTTTTCCGGTTACATAATATCAAGAGAATAACCCAATTTCTGCCTAGGGATAAATTAAAAATGGTGTTGCATGCCTTCGTTACAAGTAGAATTGATTATTGTAATCTATGGATTACCGGACTGTGAAATAGCTAAGTTGCAAAGAGTACAGAACGCTGCAGCTAGGCTGCTTGTGTCATGTACAAAGTATGACCATACTACGCCCATTTTGATAAATTTATACTGGTTACCACTAAGATATAGAATTAATTTTAAAATTTTATTACTTACTATCAAAGCCCTCTATGGCATGGCAACTAGTTACATCATTGATTTAATTCATACTAAGATTAATACGCGGTATTTGCTGCGCTCTAATGAAGGTGGTTTATTAAAGCATCCGTCAGGGAAAATAAAAAAGTCATTTGGTGACAGATCCTTCAGTGTGGCTGCGCCCACTTCATGGAACGCTGCTCCTGTTAGCCTTCGCAACATCAAGCGTACTACTTTTAGGTCTAATCTTAAAACTTATCTTTTTAAATTAGCTTTCAATATCTCTTAGATATTAAATATATTTGTATATTTCTAATATTTGTATAGTTTTGAGGTTATTTATTGTTGTAATGGGCTTTTGATCACCTAGCATGTTAAAAAGCACACTATCAATGAATAAATTATTATTATTATTATTATTATTATTATTATTATTAAATGCTATGCGCCTACTTCAAGGAAACAAAAAATGTAAGTACATCTCCTTAGACCTAAAGTTAAGAATATACCTCCTACCTACAGATTCCACACTTGTCACAATGGAATGGATTCTTGTCGAGCGAAGTAAAATGTTTACAGATGGCGCAGAAATAATCTGAAATTTTCGAATTACAGCCGCGACACTTTTGGCTTCCCTCGTCAATCTATGGTTTGAAAATATAAAAACATTTGTTAGTGTCATAAATTGCATTACATACTTTATTATAGAGAATATGTAATCAAACTTAAAAAATAAAACAAAACAAAGAAAGATAAACAAAAACAGAAGTTAAGCTTAACGTTAAGATCCATCTTTCAGATATCTTGTTGGAAGTTTTCTGCCTTGCAAAATATATTTTAAAAAAATAGAGACTCAACGGAAATGCATGTTCTAGGGATATCAAACATTCTCCAAGGGATTCCTGTTGTGGTTCATGATCTGGCTTGCTCAAAAAATTCAACCAACTGCAAATGCCTGGGGTCGGAATTGAATAGTGCGCCCTAATTAAGCAAGTACACTTAAAACATGACGACGCCGGACGCCTGCTAGCGTGGTATCAACAATTTTAATGTAGAAACTACAAAGCATTAGCAAATAGATGGATGTATCATCATCTTACCACTTGTTCGTGGTAACAGATAATGCATCTGATATGTGTAGCGTTTATGGCTCTTGCTTGGTCATCAGTGCATGCGGCCGACTCATTGTGACACCTGTGACAGGGGTAAAAACGCCCGCAGCATGGAAAACGGACAAGACATCGCCGCTGATAATGACCGCATGCGGGACGCGGGCTTTCTTGAATGGGAGAGATGCCGTCTTCCCTCTTAGTGTCTGTGGTTTGTTCATTTCTCGGAATAAGGGCTGTTTGTTCTCCAGAATATACTCCCCCAGCAATTTCGGTTTGGCCATTGTCTACTCCGCTCATCGCTTGTTCTTGTATACCTACCTTTTCTGTATTTTGCTCTTTAATTTCCACCTGCGTTTCGGTGGCCACAATAGAGGCGAAGAGGCCTACAGTTCTCGACATGACCTTTTCTAGATCCTCTAGACGGGTTTCTATGTTGTCTTCAATTAAATCCTGCTGGTCTTCGTGCACAGTAACCGAATCTGCTTCGCTGGTGTAAGTCGAATGTATGGAAGAATCTTCATAACTGTCGGTATTGTTATTGAAATTGGTCGAGGCTACGACCATGCCATTGCTTGCATCTGGATTTGGACTCTGAAACATTGGTCCATGATCTTGCGTCAATTGCAAGTGACCAGGACCGTAGTTTTCTCGGTATTTACGTTGTTGGATATGGTTTTCTGTAGTTCCTTGTAAGGGTGGAAAATGCCAGCTTTTATCCTCCTTGGGGAGAAGTGACGGACTTCTAGCCAAAGAATGAACACTTCTTTGCATGGTAGCGCCACTGTCAAAAGCGTCTGACTTAGGTGAGTGTCGACTTATGCTGGATGAGTTATGACTATTTTGTAATACTTCTTGCCCATACAAGTTAAAACTCTTTTTACTGCTTAAATTACTAGAGACGTTGGCTAAATAGAGATGCTCCTCACTATATTGATATAAAGGGTCTTTCCATTCTGCTCGATCAAAATCAGGGTAGTGGAGGTTATCGTCAGTAACAGCATGGCGCGCCACAAAGTTGGGATTTAGGCCGAGAATAATTTCCTCAGACTGTTGGCTGGAACGTAACTGCACGGGCCTGGAAATGACACTGGAAGATCTTAGTGGTTTAGGCAATCCTTGTTTAGGTCTTGCTCCTCCAAAATCTGGTAAATGATAATCAGTGTCGTCTCTGTCTGCAGGAGGATTTGCGGAAGTATCAACTAACTCTCGTCTGTCCGAAGTCACTTGATCAACACAATTATTGTAAATCCTTGGGGGCTTATTTACTTCTTTAACATCATTCCCGCGGATTTCACCACAACAAACGTTTCCAGTACCCCTTTCTTCAATCGTGGGATCGCCTGAATGAGGATTTTCGGTCGTAATGGCGGGACCGTCGACAATATCTTGAAATGTTTGTGGCGAGGCAGCTGTTAAATTGCCGTAGGCGTCTGCCACACCATTGTCACCCAGAAACCGAGAACGAGTATTGGCTCCCATAGTATCTCTTTGTTGGACTTCTGAAAGTTGTAGGGTGGGTCGAGCAGCAACAGTAGTAGAATCTGGCAAGAAGTCTGAGGTAAAACCATCTGCGACGACATCGCCTCCAAAAAATGGAGATCGAGGTGTCCTCTTCATGTGGTCTTTTCTGTGAATTGCACTAACACCGCTTAGATGGTCTCGTTGATCCAGCTGTAGTTTTGTACCAATTTGACCTGGCACGTCAACGTTACCATGGCTTCGTTTTCTCTTAGAACTAGTGAGTCCTAAATTGAAACTCTCAAAATCTCGTGCGGTGTTCTGAACCGCGTCCTCTGCTCTCTCTACAAAACACTCACCAATCTCTGAGATTTTGGAAGATTCGGAATTGGTCTCACTGCCAAGCAAGCTCGTTTTCTTTTGATTCTGGGAGTCATGGCTTTTGAACATTCCGATATGGAGGTCATTTTCCTTGTCTAGTTGCATTACTTCTTTGTTGTGTTCGGTATGATTTCTTCCAACCCGGCCAATTTGGGGGTCTCTGATATCCATGCCTCTTTCTTGGGTGGTGCCTTCAAGAACCACATGTTGATCGCTTTGTTGGCCACAAATATCCTTGATATTTGCTTCGTTTTCTTCCGTTACGCAAAAATGATCACCTTTCTTTTTCCGCAGCAAGGCGACTTCCATAGTCGTACTGGTGGTTGCACTTTGTTTTTCCTTTTCGTCTATCACTGGCTGACAAACCGAGTCATTCTGGAGTTCAGCAGCGCTGGAAAATGCCCAGCCTCTCTTTTCTTTCCTTTCTTCACTTGTCTGCAAAATACCAGGAGCGTGTTTCTGGTAAAAGGCCAGAGACTTTCCACAACTTTCCGAAAAACTCTCATTATCTTCGAAATTTTTATTTCCATCTACCTCTCCTTCGTGTTCAGAGCAATCGAAAGATCCTGATCGTAGACGTTCACACTGAAGTTTCTGATGAGGTGATTCTTCCACAGAAGACACCTCTTTTACACACTCTTCTTTTACCTTGTGGCAAGGATTTGGAAGTATTTCCTTTTTCTTCATTTCTTCAAGTAGCTTATCAATGGAAACGTGTCTAGATTTCCTGTCTTTTTCGAACAGCTCGCTTCCTAACAGTCTATCTTCATCGCTGACGGCCACAGAATTACTTCCTTCCTCATTCACTGACCCAGAAGGTGTAAGTAACAAGTCGTTTATCTCTTCTGTGTTACCTTCAGAAATGGAGGCTGTTTTGTGGCAATAACTAGAAATGCTGGCGGAGCCACGGGAATCGGGAGTGACGTCTTTGTCAACTTTAAGGGAAGATACGGCTGAGTCAAAGAAACTGAAAGAGGGATCAGTTTCGGTAACCTTTGGAACCACCTGATTTTTTTGGACGCCTTGTAATGCATCTTCATGATGTACGTCTGGTACTGCATCATCAGGGTGTTGGTCGCCATGAAGAAGGTAAGTTAATTCACTAACCGCTGTTAAACACTCAAGGGTAACAGCATTCAGGCACTTTCTCGCACTCCTTTCCTACAGGTCAGACAAACATTGCTCATATTAATTTGTAGATATTTCTAGAGAAACTGTTACCGCATTTTCTCTTATAAGAATCAAACTACGTTGTATAATTACATGCATAAGGTAACAGTTAATTTCCCCATTGCGTACTGTGTTGCACATCACTTCATTTAAGTTTATGTCTTAGTGGGGTTTCGTAGATCGCTTAACCGCTTTTCTGACCTGCTTTCACGACAATCCATCAGATAACACTGAATTATAAGGCAGGTCGAAAAATTTGGGGAAAGTCATCCACACCCCCATGTGTTTACCCACGAAGCCCTTCGGAGTTCTTAAGAACTCGTTTAGACTATCTGTACGTTCCAGATAGAATTGGAAATTAGAAGTCAGGGTTTTTGAGCAGAGAGGAAAACCAGAGAGTACCCTCAACCCACATATGGCTTCGATGCCGAGATTTGAACTCGGGCTACATTGGTAGGAGGCGAGTATTCCCACCACTGCGCCATTCTTGTTCTGTTAGGCCTCTAATAAGAACTATCCTTTACGTCACCAAAGTGTTTCCAGTTAAGGTTATAAAAAAGGAAAATTCAAGTCATAACAACTCAGAGAACGCAAGGGCACCTTCCATCTCCGCTCGTTTTGGATGAAACGAACAATCTAACATACTAGTACAAGAAATGCTTGCATTTTCCTCGTTCACAAATTCTTTTCAACTGATTTCTTTTCCCATCAAGCAGATTAACTTCTCTTTGTCACTTGGAAAATCGATGCCTTATCAATCCAATCAGAAATCAATACTTAAATCAAATAGTGTTTTGAATTTTTAATTATTTAACTGCAGAACGGAATATTGAATCAGATGAACTAAATGTTGAAATGATCAAGTTCAACATTTTATTTTTCATAGGAGCGCTAAAAATTTCATTGTAAGTACTGTACAAAATCGTAACTTAGGTCGCACATTATTTAATTTTATGGAAAATATATTACTTTTATATGAAACTCAACAACAACGTGGCAATGAAATCGAGATCCGTTTACTTACTTCTGCAAAGGATCTTTGAAAAGATGCTGGTTCATTGGATTGAAGGAGGACAGCTGTAGGCGCAGCAGCCCAGGAGCATTCTCGAGTAATGGCGGTCCCCACGCGTACTCCATTACTGGTGCTGGTCCAGTGATGAATGATGACTGGTGCGAAAAATTCCTCAATCACCCTGTTATGCACTTCTGAGTTGCACAATGAACCTTTCGGTCCAGTTCCACCTAACAGCTGTTCCTCGTCATTGGTGAATATGATCTGAACCCTTTGTTTGATGAAATTATTTCCATACCAGATTGTTATTTTGGCTTTAACTGGACGGACCACTGTTAGGACAAGACACTGGTTTTGCACTCTCAATGAGGACATCTTTTCCCATTTACATTCCTGCAGAAGCCATAAAGCAATTTTACCGAACATGAAACAACTGGTCGGTTCATCCGCAAATGTAAGCCAAGCTGTCTTCTCGCACAGAAATGGGACGATGGAATGCACGTTGCTCCTTTCGTTAGGTATTTCAGCTTTTTCTTTTTCTTCAGACAAGCAGATAGGCAGGAGCTCAACACGACGCTCTGTCAGAAACGATTCTTTCTCTGAAATCACTGAAAGATCAACAATAAACTGAGTAGCTTCGCCTTCCTCGTCAAGGCATTTGATTTCCAGGTACTCTTGGAAGGAACGCAATGTCGCCTCCTCTACTTGCTTTATGCCATCGACGTCTGGAATGGCATCTGAGCTTTGAATGGCCAATAAGCTGTAAGTCGGCATACCTTTCCTATAGACCATGTTTCGAAACACAGAATTTCTAGGAATGGAGCTCTCCAATTCACTTCCGCTGTCACCAATTGTAGTGGAAAACAGAACATGTTGCACCGCAGTTTTTCCGTTACAGGTTACTGACGTCTTCGATGAGTAAACCTGCAGCTCATCGTTAGCACTCAGGAAGAACCAACCATCGTTTGGAAAAAGAGATGCGTAAAGGTCATACGCAGCAAAAATGGCATCGTGCAACTGCAGTTGTACAGAGAAGAGGATCAGCAATATAAGAACCAGTTTCAAATCCATTTGGCTGTCAAAATTCAACTTCTCCTTGGCTTCTGTTTTACTCTCGGCATCATTCTCGTTAGCACTGTTTACTGCGTCTTCCTTTAGTTCTTCAAGAAATCTTATCACGTCAGAGTTCTCTTTCACCTTGTTTTGATCGGCGAAGTTTGTCTGACTGATGAAGTTAAATAGGCTTACCAGGGGTGGCAAGGATTGGCCTTGTACTAGATGATTTGTCTGGCAAAGTTCGCCAGCTAGTTGGAAAAAGGCACCGGCTTCATTTTTCATTCCCAGACGAAGGAAGGTTTGGCCACTCAGCAAGAGATCACGGGCAGTTTTTTGAGAAACAATCAAAAAGATTTCTGACTGTGTAGCTTCTGCAATTTTTCCCGGCAGCTGCTTCGCTCCCTTCTTTGTCGTCTCTGGAAAAATCTGCTTTTTGGGGGGATTCAGCGGCGACAAAAGCACTGCCAATGCCAACCCATGCTCCGCAACCAGTCCGTCAATCATTTGCTCTTCTACATCTCTATTTTGATACATGCCAAAGGGTTTTCGTTTAGGGTTACTTGTCATTTCAATATACCTGATCGACAATTGGTTCGGAAATGAAACTTGGTGAATAACTTCCACGTTCTCCATAGCTCGGTAGAAAGAAAGATGGGATTCACTCTCACGTCCCAATCGCAACGAAACGCCACCGAGAGACATGTAGCACTTGATAAGAAGGGGATGCTTCTCGCCAAAAATATCTCTTAGAATTTCTGATGAACATTTGAACTTTTCCCATGCATCGGATAACCTCCCTTCTAGCTTTAAAGTACACCCCTCCTTGTATAACAAGGAGCTCACAAAGAAATGCCTAACCCCAAAATGTTCCTTGACAAGAATGATCTGCCTTTGCAAACATTCAAGAGCATTCTTCCGTTTTCCAAATTCAACAAGGACGTCAATTCTCTTTTCAAATGTCTCGATCATTAGATCAAAGTAAATTCCTCCGAAGCGGGGCATCAATTCCAGTACACATTCCGATGTTAGACGTTCAAAAGGGTATACATTATTTGCCTCTGCCGGTTTTCCACTGAGAAGTAATACTTCGCAAAGTTGTAAGGAAACGAAGTCCAATAGAAGATCGTGACGTTCTCTTTTTGGCAAAGCCTTACAGTAAGAATTCAACCACTTCAACTCGATTTCTGCTCTAGCCATACTGCCAAGGGCGATGTTTGTCTTTGCCTGGTTATGCAAAACCATAAACACTGTTTGCATAGGTAATTCTGGGGCCTTACTTTTGCAGAGATTTAAAAGCTCGTTCTGCTTTTCGATACACTTGGTGAAATTCCGAGACATGAAATTTAAACAGCAAACATTATTATGTACTCCAATAATCAGGGATTCGGTCCATGAGAAACATTGTCGCTTATGCTTTTCATAATTCAGATGCCTAACTGAGTTGTCAAAATCACTTTTCGCGTGGTTAAACTCTCCTACTATAAGTGAGAGACAGCCTCTGTTATTAAAAGCTGCTGCCAAGTCCCTCAACCGGCTAGCTGCGTCTGATGTACTATGAAAGGCAACCAAGATGGAGAATATTTTCTTAGCAATATGGAATTCTGAAATCTCCAAAGCAAGCACTCCCAAAACATTAAGCAAGCTGGCGTAAAACAGCGCGCCACCATTACTTGAATCAAGTACTAAAAGCCCGTGTTTCAGAGAAAAACTTACGCTGTTATCGAAAAATAGGTCGTTCCCACGGCTTACTACTTCCAAGCAATATCGAGTTGGTTTCCTAAAATCTCTAGCGTCTTCTCTTTTAATGAGGTCAAAAAGCTCGCGCACTTCATTCCGTGCTTCTGATATGTACTCGCTTTGGCGGAAATTTAAAGCTTTGTCGAGTTTTCCCACAAAAATCTCACACACGTTACGACTGCCTGATATTCCACGAGTTTTAAGAAATTTATCATTGATTCGATCATAAGTGTGACCGGAGCTTGGATGTGCTTCTTGAAATGAGCATCGAGGGCTGTTATCTGCCGTCTGCTCCAGGTCTAAAGTATGAAAAGAAGACATAATATACATTATTAAAAACTGAATCATTGGATAATGCAATTCTAGCATTTTGATTGGCTTAGCCGTTGTGGTATATGAGCTATTATACCATGCTCTCCATATCTGGTCGGTGTACGCGTCAATTTAAAATTGGAAGCCAGCTGAGATTTTTTTTCGCGAAGGATACAACGGCGCCCGAAGCAAATTGTTTTAATTCATTTCTTAGAATACTAGAAATACAATTTCATCGAAATCAAAAACAAACAAAAAAGCCAGAAGAGCTTGTTTGAAGGTTTGTCGAAAAACACATGAAAACACATGGAACTAAAGTACCTTGACCAGCTACGAAAGAAGACAAGTGTTGTTTCTTCATGATCGCGAAGCCATTCGCCGATGGAGTCACTTGCCGATAGATAACTGCAGCTTGTTTATCCGACATCAAGAATATAAATCACAAGTAACCAGCTGCAAATACAGGCTATGCAGCCATTCACTAGAGCAATCGAGGCGGCAGTATAGCTTCTTTTATCGTTCAGCAAAACCAGCTTGTGGCTTCAAACAACTTCATAACAAGGGAAAGAGGTAATAGTTTTTCTCCGTTGTTCTTACTTTTATAACTGCACCGAAAATCCAAATTCACAGTAATTTCGACGGCTGTCACTTAAAAATTATTTTCCTTCACATTATCTGCCAGGTTTTTAAAGCTGTTCTACTGTATAAAATCCTAGAATCCCGATGAGTTTTTAAAAAACTAATGTTCATCGCTACAATGTTTTGAGTTTTCATTCATGCAGTTCAGGCGAGTCCGTTCGCGCGTTGACAGTTTTGATAGACGTGTGACATGTGAATAGCGGAAGTCCCTTGTCTTTTCCGGTTTGTTCTAGTCGGGGAGATTCAACGAGATTTTGTAGGCGTTTTTAATAAAACAATTATTCCACTCGCGTTTGTTGGATATGAGATGATTATAGCCAAATCAAGAGAATCGGGCGCATTTCTTTCTCTCTTTTAGATTTTTTCGAATTTCGACGATCATAGTTATGTAAACCGAAATATGAAAACTCAAATTTGCACTGTCAGGGACGTCGGGGATATCGTGGAGCGATGGACAGTCGGTTTTGCTCGGTCCCAATCATCCAAATGCCTACTGCAGTCATTCCCTCCTTCATCAAAATGGTGTCTGGGACAGACCCTGGCATTTGCCTGAAACATCGCTGAAATCTGGAAAGTACGGAGACACCAAATACCCGATCGCCTGGGTTTTCCACGACATATGAAAACCATGCTTAATTAAGGGAAATGCAGAAATCAGTGTTCCCGAGTAGTCTGCATATTACGCTACGCGCGCTTTCAAAGTTCCCGCTAATCCTTAAAAGTTGTTGTTGTTGTTGTTGTTGTTGTTGTTTTTAATTGCTTAACCAATGAAATTGAAGTAAGAATAGAAAGTATCTGATTCTCAACTTTTCGTTTAAATTCTAAGTTTTTTTTCTTCTCTTAAGAAGAAGTGATGATTTTTTTTTGCCTGTGATTTATTTTTTAAAGATTTGATACACCTTTGCTATAGGGGTTGGCCAAATAGGTCACGCATTGCGCTGTGATTTGCAAGCATATCTGTGTTAAGACTCTCATTAGAATAAATGTATTATTTGCTGGCTTGTTGTCGTCCGGAATGTTTTAACAATACTTGACTTGGGCTTTGACAATACTGACCTCGTTCACCCTACCTCTCGGCATTTTTCGGGACAATCGAGAAGAAAAAAAAAGCCTCACCTTGAAACTTTTGTGCTTGCTTAACAACCTTTGTGTTTCCGTCGACCGCCGACGACTTAGTTTCTGAGCCGGGGAATCCGCAATTATTCTCTAATTGTGGCCCTTCATGATTCATCACAATGGCTGAAAACTTGTAGAAGTTCGGGTGTTCAGAAGAAAAATGCTGCGTCATTTTCTAACTCCCCCTTATCCCATCAGGAAAGAAAATTACAGCGGTATTTGTTCACCAATCGTTCCGTCTAAAATGATATCAATCAAGCAAAAAAAAAGTCAGCAACTTATTAGCTAAGAATATAATTCGTTAAAGATAATACAGTCGACTCTCTCTTAACGGACACCTCTATAAGACGGACACCTCTGTAAAACGGACACTTAGAGTTGGTCCCTGCCTTTCTTTACTCCCTTTATTTGACTCTCTATAAGACGGATACCTCTCTAGACGGACACTTAGTGCCGGTCCCAAAGGTGTCCGTGTTAGAGAGACTTGACTGTACAAGTAATTGCGTGAGCAGTGCTACGCGTAAAAAGAATTGATTTGCAGTTGACTTTTGGGAACTTGAGATCTCGCTAACAAGAACTTCGCGCTAACTCGGGCCAAAAACAATTCCCCCCTGGATTAATAAGAAACTCATAGAATAAGTCAATAAAACTCAAATAGGGCTTTGGAGGTTCTTTTTGGGCGAGAAAAGCGAAGGAAGAGAGTGGTTGGCTTAAGCGCGTATTTCAAAGCTATGTCGCATTATATCGCGTTCAACGGGTCGATCGATGTTAATAATCGATCAAACTACTTTTACTGAATTTGGTGGGGAATTAGGAAATCATCAGAGGCCCACACTCGAAAGGATTGATATGAAGTTAGGTAAGTTTAATTAGCGAAAGAATAGATGAAATGTAAGCAAGTGTGACCTGTGAATGGAACCTCCCATTCTGGAGACTAGACCTTGCCTATTTTGGAGAAAATAAGAACGCGCTTGAAGCGCCTGTTAGTCTCGCTTGCTTGGAGATTAGCTCAGGAAATGAGGAGGCGATTAATTCTAGACGAAACAGGATTTACTCGCCAAAGGTTTTTTACTTCCTAATTTATCCACGCCGGTACTTTTTACTTGTCTCTGCATTGATTTAGTACGCGTGTAAGCGACGACCGAAATTGATACCCTATCTCAGAACAAAACAGCTAGAAAACCATACCCTTAAGCGCCGCACATACCTACATAGCCAGGGGGGCCCACGACTTAGCGAAATTTCGTATACCTATGATCCACCGATTTATGACATCACATCCGGTTGCAGAGTTGCTACTCTGTTTTCGCGCGAGGCACAAAGATGGACGCCCGATGCTATTTGGTTTCCTCGTTATTTTTACCTACAGGCTAACGGAATTATGTATCTTGAATGCCGAGAATGTTGGGAAGGTATCTAGCCGGCCTTTCAAGCAAATATCATGACCAAACAAAGAAGATTTAGTATTGTTTTAACGATAAATATCATGCAGCTGCGGGGAATATCATGGATGGATTGTGAAACTTAATGACAGCAAACTTAATTTGCACAGATAAGCAAAATTACATTGCCAGTTATTTTCTCTCTGTTTAGTAGGGGATAGACAGTTCAATTACGTGTGAAGGACTGGAAGTATATTTTTTTGCCAATTTTCCCTTGCTGAGCCTTAAAATCTATATTGTAAGACAGTTGTGCATAAGGGATATTTGCATTGTTTGATTCTAGGATCCTTAAAAGTTGTAAGGAGAGGGGGTCAAAACAAACAAAAAGTATGTTATATGAAACTTGAATGAAATTTCTACCTGGAAGGGAGTTGTTGGGAGAAAATGGCCTCCCTGGAAAAAGAAAGGATATTTTTTGTTCTATAACATGAAAATTTCATCTTAAGACTTGCACTTTTGTTACTAGAAACAATACATGTAAGCGATGCAACCAAAATTTGAAGGATACTGCAATAATTCACTTCAGTAGAATGGTTTTTCTGTTTCCTAGTAACAATGTTTTTACTCGGTAACTTTTTAATAAGGTTGACAGTGGTCTTCTTTTATTACAATATCTATGTTGAATGGCATGCCTGAGGGGGGAGGGGGGAGGGGTATGGACCTGTAGTTAGTGGGGCAAAGGGAGTATCCAACAGAGAGTTCAAACCTTTTTAGGAGAAACAGTCTCCCAGTGCAGCTTTGAGTGAGCCAGTGATCATTTTTTCTTTTGGCCATACATGGACGGTATTTTTTTTTTCTTTATACTTCAATTTAAATTTTTCCTGTTTTGGGGGGTATGAAAATGTATGATAATGAGTATGACACAAAGGAAACTAAAATTATCCAGGGATAAAATTGAACCACAATAATAACGATGTACAGCTGTGTATAATTAGCATGTATACAACAGTTTTTCTTCTAGTGTTAAAGGAAATACTGAACTTTTATTCACCTACTTTATTTGATTGATCAATGATATTATTATTGTTTTAAAAAAAGAAACATCAAAATATTATCAATAAATTACACGTATGAATTTTACAAACGTGCAAACCAGCCCTGAGACATTCAAGCTGTATTTATTTCCTTTTTCCAAAAATATCCACATTCCTTTTTATTGACTAACGTCCTTTGATCCTGTATTTGGCTCGAAATCTTAATGCTTAGATTCACAATGCATTCTTGATTCTTTTCCAGTATCTACTGAAAAATACAGTTTAGGTTTGTTGTAAATACCATCTCCTCTTAGTTGTATCCTTGACAACAGGCTTTCAATGCAATGTCCCAAGTTGTTTTAACAAACAATCCCCCAACAAGTGAAGGTCTAGGAAATATTGGGTAAATGTGATAATTATAAACATCTTTTTTGTGTCAAAAAGTGTTTACCCTCCTATTTCCATCTTCAAACAGCTTGATTTGCATAAAAAGAGTGTTTTTTTGTTGTTCAGTAGCTCTAGGCTCAAGTTTATATCTTGATCCCATCAATGTATCTTCAGTTTTAAACAGAGATTTCAGTGGTTTGAAAACAAGCTGGTGACCACCGGAGTTCCATCAGCTACTTGATTGTGTGTTGCCAGCAATGCTAGTCCCCCCCAGCCCCCAGATTCCGCTGCCTACTTTAAAACATTTTGAAACCCCTGAAGTTTATGTACTGACGGTGAGCTAGTATAATTTTACAAAGGAACCCTACCAAAGGATCAGAAAGCCAAGCCAAGTAGTGTACCATAAAGACTGATCATCTCAAAACCCACCCTTTATTCCATGGCACGTACCTGTATAGAAGTACCACAACCTTCTCCCTGGGTGTTAAAGTAACAGTAAAGACGGGTTTCAGGTGTAGCCTCTTGTCTTTGTTATATTTTTCTGATATTTGCTACAACCTTTGCTCTTCTCTAGGCAAAGATGGTTTGGCAAGAGGAAAGCAGAAGACAGTTTGATCAAAGGATTTATTAAGTCACATTTTGCTATTCCATCTAGTTAAGAGGATTTTCTAAACAGATCATTTAAATAGTCTGGAATTTATTAAAGCTGAAAAAAAAAATACATGCTGTTTTTGTCGTTCCTTTATAAGACAGCCGTAAATAAATTGCAGGTCTGAAAGATGGAGTTGTAAATAAGCCCATCTGGCTATGTTAATTTTTGATAATCTTTTTTCCATCAAATTTAATTACTAGTAAAAACCTGCAACTAAGAACCTGTATTTTCCCAAGTTAGTTTAAACAAGCCAGGTTCTTACATAAAAACTAATTAGCAGAGCATAGTTAATAGAGGGAATGGTTATGAAACCCGACAAAGTTCTTTGTTGTATGTTTTTGTTCTCTTTTTTGGCCTTGACCCTGCACAAAACACAATAGTTGTTTACTCCGTACTGAGGAACTAACCAATAGAAACGTGCTGGTTACGTAATTCATGCATAACGTATGAACGCAAAACAAAAGATTGTGCAGGGTCGTGGACCTTCTAACATAAATCTTGGCATCTTTGTTTGCTC
>CALNXI010000548.1:146292-165390 GCA_942486025.1 Porites evermanni | reverse complement strand
GGTAGACATACTTTTTAATACTTCTTGATATTCTCTTGTTTGTGCTCTTCTGTCGTCTATTTTTGTCTTCTCAGCTAAGCAAAATAAAATACATAATTTAAACATTAATGCCCAGAGGACTAACCTGTGCCACAGACAGAACCAAACTTCTGGTTAAGTCCCCCTGTGAGACAGCACTGAAATCCTGCTTCTGTGCACCCCGTGGCCCACCTGTCAACTAGCACTTGCATATGTGCTATGATTGGCCTCTTAAAAATACCATTATCAGTGTGCCAATCAGGTTGAAGGGAATAACGAAACACATTGGGATTGGCAGCCCAGAATTGGCACGGCTTTGCAGATGTTACTAACTGGCAATAGATTATGTCTGCAACACAGGCTACACTGACAACCAGACTTACAGTGTAGGATTTAAATATATATTGTTTATAAATTCAAAAGTTGACTTATATTCAAGTCTTTAATTATACACAAAATTCATTTTTATATCTTAGATAATCGTAAGATAAAATAAGGTGCAGTACAGCATTATGAATGACCCTAACCGACACTTATTAATAATTCATAGCATGCAATTTACATCAAGAAATACAAGTATTAATTACCAAGCCAAAATATGTGTTTGCTGCAGGAGAACTTATACATTTCTTCTAACGTGTTCTAAAGTAACTAGACCTCTTATTGAGTCTCATATTACAGCTCTAGTGATCCCTCCAGAACTTCAAACGTCTAAAACAGTTAAAACAGCTGTTTTGTTTTCACTTTAAATTCATTCTTTTTTAAATTACTAATTAATTACATAACTATAATCTCTGTAAATCGTAGTTTTTTTTTTCCACTTTAAAGGTAGAGAACCAATTAACACGTGTTCGGGAGTGATACATTTTTAAATAAGTGTTGTAGTTATCAGTTAAGATGAGGATTAATTTCAAACTAGTCATTTTGACAATATGACTATCAGTGCATGAAGGGTTTCTTTTCAGGTGTGTTACACTTGCAAGCTTGGAAAAAAAAGGAAGGGCACAAATTTTCTTGATTTCTCTCAGATAATGACAAATTGGACTACTTTTGGGCTTAAGGTTTGTTCTAAACAGAAATCTTCAAAGGCAAATTAAATGCTAAAAATCCAACACTAACCTTCCAGAAGCACCCAACATGTGACTGTTTCGAAATCAGTTGAGTAGAGCTTTCAGCAAATTTACGTCGAGTGGCAAAGCCTTCCAGCTGTTAACACTTAAAACTGTGACCATAGGCTTTTCCTCCACGGTATTTCGCTCAGGATAGGGTATTTTGATTGATGACTTCGGTTAATCAGAAGATGAAAAGGCCAAAATCTTGAGTGACGCTCGATTACACACAGAGAAAGACTCACCATTACATTGCTCAAACCGTACAGTCGAGAAGGGCTTTGAGCAACTTTACGACGAGTGATAAAGCCTTCCAGCAATCAACACTTTAAACTGTGACCATCAGCTTTTTGTCCACTCTATTCCACTCAGGATAGGCTATTTTGTTTGACAATTTCGGTAAATCAGAAGCTACAACAGCCAACCCCTTGAGCGGACACTCGTTTTGAAACAGAGAAAGACTCGCCATGACAGGACAGTTGGGTAGAGCTTTCAGCAACTTTACGTCGAGTGATAACGCCTTCAAGCAGTTGACACTTTAAACTATGACCATAAGCTTTTTCCCCACGGTATTTCGCTCAGGATAGGCAATTTTGATTGATGACTTCGATGAATCAGAAGCCGCGAAAGCCAAACTCTAGAGTGACGCTCGATTACAAACAGCGAAAGACTCGCCATGACATTCCTCAAAACCATGAAGTTGAGTGGAAGTTTCTGCAACTTTACGGGGCGTGGTCCAGCCTTCCAGCGGTGAACACTTTAAACTGTGGCCATAGACGTCTTCCCCATTCTATTCCGCTCAGGAAATTATATTTTGATTGATGACTTCTCTAAATCAGAGGCCGCAACAGCCGCAAAACGTTAACGACACTCATTTTGAAACATCGCAAGACTCGCCATGACATTCCCCGCAGCTGAATGATATTTATCATTAAAATAATACTAAATCTTCTTTGCTTGGTCATGACATTTGCTTGAAAGGCCGGCTAGATATCGTCTCAACATTCTCGGCATTCAAGATAAATAATTCCGTTAGCCTGTTGGTTAAAATAACGAAGAAACCAAATAGCATCGGGCGTCCATCTTAGTGCTTCGCGCCTAAACAGAGCAGCAACTCTGCAACCGGATGTGATGTCATAAATCGGTGGATCATAGGTATACGAGACGAGTACCAGGAGTCGTGAGCCCCCCCTGCTATATAGCCTATATAAGAGACTCCCCCCTGGGGCAAAAAACGCGTTGCAGAGTATGAGTCTCCCTGCTTACGCAAGCAAAACTAAAAAGGATTTAAGTTTTGATGACTTTGCCGGTCCCGTGAAAAAAAAATGGCGATCCCCCAACACGGCCCGGAAAACAAATTAACAAAATTACGGACACAAAATATCAAAACGGTTTACACAAGCAGATTATAGCAACAACAAGGCTCACACACTTACGATCAAATTAGCGATATATAGCGATATTTGCTAGCTTCTTAGCTTTTCCTCGACCTCGCTCGTCCAAATAACTGTGGTATCCCTTGCTAATTTGCCCAAGCGACCCGAGGCTCTTGCCCGTTACTATGTGACGTCATACTGGCAGGCGGAGTGGGTCAAGAAACGTAGGTGGGAAACAATAGAGACAGTTTCGGATAGGACGGAAAGCTTCCCAAGACTTTCAAGATGACCAAAATTCCCCTCACACATCCGAACGGCTAAATAATTTTTAGAGCAACTCTAACTAACCTAACCACGCTTCTAAAGGTCTAGCGAAAACCATTTGCGACACTTCTGACGCACTGACTTGGAAACATTCTCAGTAATTGGGTGCCCCCTTTTTTTATAAAAAGAGTTGAGGCGAATCGATGTGATGAGAGAGAAAAAAAATGTACCGTATTTTTTTGCTTATAAGGCGCAGCAGTTTTTCAACGAAAGTCTGCTTGATAGCTCTAAATCTGAACGAATCGTTTTGCATTCGAAACAAATCACCTGGCATCGATCGTTTTGAACTGAATGTTGATACTTGGTAACCAGGCGAATTTTTGAGCAGTCCTTGATGGCGGTTTGTTTACAGTGATTTCCACACTGCGATCTTGCGCCTGTTTCAAACCTTTATTTTCCGAAGAAATCTGTTAATAGAACTGTGAGAGCTCTTTTATCACAGTTATTTTGATAAACAAGGGCTTAAATTACCAGATTTTGCAGTTAATTTAAACAAAAAATTCAGGCTCATGTATTACGCGATCGATCTATCTTGATACTTTCGATGCATGAACCGATGTCAATATGCCGCAACCAAGACAACTGACTTGTATATGGTCTTTCTACATTATGTACAATCTACAGCTATTTCAAAAAACCGTTGTCAGAAGAAAAATAAAAACTTTTTAAGCCAAGACTGCAAGGTAGTATGAGATTTTCATAATGACTTGCCATCCCTGCACTGATTTGGAGTATGAGGTACATGGAGTATAGAGGCCACTTTAACGAACCTGAGAACAGTGTGGAAAGTTGTGCGAGAATATCTAACGCTTTTTTTAAATTTTTTTTTCTTTAACTCGGTAACTGAGAAAAAATATAAATAAATAAAAATAACCGTTGGCCATAAAAGAGCCAAACCTTTAGAAGTTTACAGTAAAATCCACTTCCCCATCTAGACCCTCACTTTCCATTACTCATTATGGCATATTCTCTGTAGCATAGGCTACGATGCAACAAAATGCGATATTTTTTTTCATTAATTTCAAATTGTACCTACAATTATCATGTACTTTTCGATATTCTCTATCAAAATTGAACAAGGAGAACTGGTTAATGTTGACTCGTAGTAAGATTGTGGGTATCTACCATTTCAGTACTCGCATTTTATTTTGAACTTAGGGATTATCACAATCGAAAACGAAAATGATTTTTTTCCCGAAATAGGCTGTAGGGGAAATAGCTCAGAGTTGTGTATGTCTCGTGCTTATACTTTTTAGGGAGTGTTACATCAGGCGCCTGAAATATGACATGAACCAGTAAGGCCTAACTGAGCTTTCTTAATCCATTCAGCTGCCCATTCTGTCGGGAAGGCAAACGCTTAAGAAATGGAAAATGTTCGTACCACCTTCGGTCCTGGGAGATAACGAATTGTAATACAGTTTTTAGGCAAGAAATTATTCTCACAAAATTTGAGAACGGTGCCTATATATCTTTGTCTAATTGTCTGTTCTCTGCGTTGTAAAATTTTGAGGGGAAATTTTGTGGGGAACGTGAAAACTGAAATGGCGACCTGGCAAATTCTATTGCAGGTACGTAGGTACACGGTATGTGTTATGACTTAAAAGATAAACACTGAAAATTTGAATCTGTCGCCTTGAGCAAACCATCGTGACAAAAAGACCTTTTAATCATATTTTACTAGGACGACGCGCTCTCCCATTCTTTCGGTATTGTTGTAGTGACTTGTATGTTTGTACCTGTAACTGTTACAGCTATATCTTAATCTTATCTATGACTCATCTGAATTTCACGAAGTATTGAACCGAAACTCATCCTGACTCGATTGATTGAAGCTGAGAATTTCCAATATCTCGACTACATTTCCTTTCGTATCTAATTAAGTTTAATAGTCATGAATTCCACCGACTGCAACAGAAAATTTTAAAATTTATCTCTATTTCAGATTAGTCATAAAGATGACTTTGGAAAGAATTTGGATGGTTTCTCTAAAACGGAGATGAATCAAAGCAAAATGAGAGAGTGACCCGGGGAAACCCCCTCATCTCGTTTTCAGCTAGCACATTGTAAAAAAAAAAAAATAATCACGTTCTTATAATTTGGCAGCTTTTGAATGATGACTTTCATGCCTTAACATTTTCGAAATCATTGATGAGCGGAAGAAGCACTTTTCATTGACGTTGTTTTGAATAATATTTTAGGCGATACTATGAAAGCGGATATTCATATGAAAATATGGCGGTTTGCGAGACTTGAGCTTTGAATAAAAGAAAAAATCAGCTGCGGTGGATTAACCTGCTGTGTTTAGCGTTCGAATATCTCAACATTGAAGCTAGGACGAATGAAAGGAGGACTACTACTAATTTTCAACGGGATTGGTTTTCATTTTTGCTGTTAATTAGAACAAAGTGAAGATGTACCTCGAAATAACTAGCCGTTTTCCAAATTTTTCGATTGTCGTAACATAAATTGAACAAAATAGATGTTAGATCGCTCCCGATATTGAATTATTAATCAGCGACCGTGAAGAGAAAAGAAATGGCGAGATTAGGTGACTCCCTGCTGGCAATGATGTCAGACATCGGCAAAGAAGCTTCCATGACACTTTGTCTGTTCCAATTCCTCAGCCTGGCCTGATTTTTCATTCAGTGACGCCCGAATTCCTCTAAAACTATATATAGATATGATTCAAACGATCGCAGAATAAAGGTCAGTTGAAACCTCCGACCTGTGTGGCAAGATGGCGAATTATTTAACGCATCTTAAAATTATTATCAGAAGCAGGAAGTGAAACTACCTCTCAAAAAGTTATATTAAAATTATGTTAGGACCCAATGCTGTCTATTACCTTACCTGGCTCAAGCAGCTAGTAGTTGTTATGATTCAGGAAACAGAAGGGTTATTTTTTGAATATTCTAGTCCAAGATTTCCTTTATCATCGCGACAAGTAATAAAATTTGCAAGATGTCAGTAAACAAGCCAATCATGCATACATAAATGATGAGGGGAATCCCCTACTTCTCTGTCAGCTCTGTGAAAGAAACTTCTGTCTCACAGCGGACGTCAGTAGCCCTTTCAAAAAACTTCCGATCTTTCATAACGTTTACACCCTTCAAATCTAGGAATGCTGCGCTCACAAATAACAAAATCTAACTCTCTATCAAAACAAAGCCTGTGGCAACAGCTTTGCCTATTGATATTATGTCTGCACCTCCTGCAGTCGAATACAAAAATCCGGCAAGGTGTCTTAAATATCGATTGACATATAAGGACTGAAAATCCTCCACCGCTTTGCTCGCTTCGCTCGCCAATATTTTTCCTATTTAACCCCGTTTTTTGCCCTGGGCTCGCTTGGCTCAAAGATATTGGGGAGTTTGCGCAACGACGACGGCGACGGCTACGAAAGCGTCACTTAAAAAGTGAATTTGCCCTGCTTCAAACTTTATCGCGCTTATTCCATCTCGTTTCATTTGCCAAATGTTGGCAAATATTTTTTTGGATTTGAATTCTAAAGGACTGCATTAAAGTTCAGGAAAAGAAAAAGAAAGTTGTTTTCTTTTGTTCCTGTCCTCGACAAAACGTGAAATTAGGTAGTTTCACGATGTAGTCGTGCAACGACGGTAGAGAAATGTACAAGAAATCGTGATGCACGGGCAAAGATGTTGTTTTTCTTGTCTAAACCTATTGCTTTTTTGTCGTTCTCGTTGCTGTCGCCGTCGTCGTTGCGTAAACTCCCTACTTTTCCTATTTGAACCCGGTTTTTGCCTTTTTCCCCCACTGCGAATCCGGGTTCCAGGCTAACAGTTTCCTTTATTTGTTATCAAGCCAAGGTGCAATTGTATTTTTTCCAGCGTTTTCCAGCTGTCATGACGACCGTCTGTGTAATTGTTTAGTGTGGGAATATTGTGAAACCGCCGTTGCATCATCATGCCAGGCTGCAAACTGATCAGAGAGTATCCTAAAGATGGAGAGTTCCATTGAAAGAAGACAGTAACCGATAGTAACGAAAATCGGCTGGAGCTATCTCCATGATCTTTCACACACGTTTTTAAAAAGATTGAAACTACTATGAGGTGAAATTGCATGTCGAAAGCGCTTTGTTTTCTACAATCTAGATAACAGCCGAACATCAAGATTGTGCATTTTTAACCGTATTTCTAACCATAAAAACTTTATCCCAAAATATCTCGATGACGCTCTTACAAATTTCGCTTAAGCTTCACGGACATCGAGACCGCTATTGGAAAAAAAAAAGCTCCCGTAAACGATTTTGGAAGAACAGTTCCCAGTGCCGAGAACTACTGCTGAAATAGGTAATAGGTAATAGCGTAATTTCGTTGCTATGACAACTCCGATGCCATTGCAACCTTAATCATAACAAATTTTCATCTTTTTCTGATACAACTGTGGTGGCAATTTTTCCAAATCTTTGTTTATGGTGACGTAGTTTATGCTCAAGCTTGGGAGGTATTGACCCTGACAAACTTAAGCCACCTTTCAAGAGATCTAAAATTTGGGGTATTAGTTTTTCCGGGTGTAAGCGACTTTCAGTGTTCGATGAAGAAGACAAATTATTATGCTTATTTAATTGCCGTAATTGTCACCCTGTTAGTTTACTTTTTTGGTTTCGTTTGGTTTTTGTTTTGTTTCGTTTTGTTTTAGCGGTTTCGTTTCGTTCCTTTTGTTGAGTTCCAATCCCCCCTGCTTGTAAGCACATTGAGCGACGCACGCCAACCGGAAATGACGAGGCCTTTTTTGTTTTTTAAAACAAAAAACATTAAACATTAACACATTAACATTTTTAAAACATTAAAATGTCTCGAGTGGATTGTACCCTGGGTGCAGGAGATTTTTCTAGCGCGGTTTCCGGTATCTGTCAAGTCTTTATAGTGACCCGAGCGAAAAGGATTGGCTTCCCGCTTATAAGCACATTAAACCGTCCGTTTATCTGTTTATTTTAAAAGGGAGCGAAGACTTCCTGCGCAAAGATGACGTAACGAATTTCTGGTCCCTGCTGTGACTCAGACAAACAAAGTGGTCACAGTGTTGTTATCACCCGGGGGGGCACTTGGGTATTTTTTGGGAGGGTATGTACCGCCTGGGACTCCAAATTGGCACCCCGTTCTAATAAAAAGTTCCCCTAAAATTGATACCCCGTTCTAGAGATGGGCCAATTTTTTATACCCCGTTCTAGAATTTGCCCTAAAACTGATACCCCGTTCTAGAAATGGGCCAATTTTTTATACTCCGTTCTAGGGTGCAACAAGAGTATAACAGTTTGCTTCAGTGACGCATTGAGCCGTATTTTTAAAAGCAATCTGTCCTTGAATAATTTCAAATGGTTGCTTACAAAACTGGAGCTTTCATGCGTTCGAAATATTATACCCCGTTCTAGAAAACGCCTCTGAAATGGATACCCCTTTCTAAACCAGGNCAACAAGAGTATAACAGTTTGCTTCAGTGACGCATTGAGCCGTATTTTTAAAAGCAATCTGTCCTTGAATAATTTCAAATGGTTGCTTACAAAACTGGAGCTTTCATGCGTTCGAAATATTATACCCCGTTCTAGAAAACGCCTCTGAAATGGATACCCCTTTCTAAACCAGGAGCTTTAAAATCACGACCCCGTTGGGCGACACATACCCGTATAGGTAATATATGGGAGTGCCCCCCCCCGGTCGTTATCATTAGCCTTTTGTATGGAAAAGTCTTGTCCTGCCTTTGTTGGTCATTTTTCAGGACTATCACGTAAACGCAATTTAATTCGGATTAGATATACACAAAACAATTACCTTACGATACCGAAGAGGAAAAATACTGAACGGTACAGAGCAGTGTTCTTCAAAGACAACCGCACGAAGTCACTATGAGAGACACGAGTTGTAAGTTATATGTGACTAAGGACTGAAGTAAGGGTGCCAAAAAATAGTGTAGACAAAGAACTGATCTGGATGGCAATTAGTGGCAAAGAATAAATTTTATACAGCAACGAAATAGCTCTTATCTTCTCATTCCAGACTGTATTAACGAATTATTAAGAAGGAGTAACCAGATGCACTCCTAGTTCAATGTAGTAAAGTAAAACCTGTAAAACCCCTCTTCTGTAAAAACTTGTGAACTTGTGGACTGAATTAATATAGTAGCACATATTAGACTACAAATAATTTAGGAGAATTTCAGAAAAGGTAAAATATTACCGTTTTACACAGCATGTGCATGTAGTGAGAAAACTCGCCGAAATCCGTTTATTGGTGAATCGGGGTCTACATACCTGGGCGCACAACTGGTAGCTAAAAAATCTGCTTTTGTCAGTCTGGGGTATTTAAAATCTTGCCACAGGCTTTTGATATGAAGAAAGAACACAAAAGTACTATTTTTTTCTTCAGCAGTGTTTGTTTTGGACGAATAACTCGCAGTATTCTTTGTCACAAAGTCCAACTATCGGATTTCGTTAGCGTGCAAAAAGGCTACCAAGTCTCCTATTAAATATCAGATTTTAAGCCCGTTCGTGATTTGAATTTGAAAACCCGTTCGTCTGCTATGTTATAAATCATTTTCTTGGCAGAAACGCCCCTCTCATACAAACCCTCTAAACTGAATACGAAGCTTGTCTAAGTCACGTAGGGGTCTATGTATATTTAGAAACTGTGCGCAGCGCTATTAAATTACATCAGAAGGCATTCACGCGGTACTCTGAACGAAACAGCAAACTGTTGTTACAGATTATCACCTTCAGATGACTAATAGAGCTAAGTCGATTTGATCGATTTTGTTCGGCAGAAAGATAAAACAGTATAATCACTTGTCTGTAACAGATCCCCCAGTGAAACCCTACCCAGTGGTCTAATTCAGTTTAGGCAGTGATTAGGCAGTGATAATGTAGCCTCCCTGATACCAGGTGAATCATTTGTTTCTACCCGATCACTTTTATGTCTTTTATAAAACCAGTGTATTTCGTTATTCATATTTGTTTAAAACAAGAACAAATAAAAAATGTACAGTAATCGATTTCGTAGAATAAAAAGTGTAAATTTTGTAGTTCTTCTCGTTAGAGCAATATGTAAAGGATTTCCAAGGTTTCATACCGGCAAAGCTGTAAGGACTGCCACCCCATACAACCTCAGTAGTGGATGTACGGGAGGGCCCCCCCCCCCCCTTATTTTTAGATCAAACTGAGGTCCGAAGGGCCGAAAAAATTTTTTTTCGAGACTCGGCATCCCCCTTAGCCCTGTGTCTGCTTTATCCGCTTTATCTCCCGGATAAAATCATCTTTTGAGCTTTTCTGTGCCTTAGTTTGAAATTTAGCCCATTTTTAGCTCAAAACTTGAATTTTTCTTATTCGTAACTGTAGTACGGTTTCTGAGGCATTTTACACCTACTTAGTCACTGACAAAGATTATTTCTGGCATCAAAACGATGATCGCGAATTTGGACAGTATCTACTTTATGTAAGACTTGATATAATGTCCTAAATTTCCGGGGTAGGGGGATAGAGAAAAACAGAGAGTCTCCAGATTTTAAATCTCTAGAGGTTGGCATCTCTGAGAACCCGGCGAAGATATGGACATTCCACTGGGTCTGTTACAGGGGAGTGTTATAAGAATCGTAAAGCAATTACAACAGTTTCAATTGAATCGGAATGTTTTCCCTCAAATCATTATTGTTAATGTAATTTAAAGTCGACAAATTCACAATAAACACTGGCAGCGCTTAACGACGGTAGCGGGCATAAGACGGTAAATGGCCAACCCAGAGGCACTAGTTCACGTTAATTGCTGCAAAGCCCGCCCCACCATCGTCAGTTTACCGTAATTCCCCTTTCCTCTTAACAACAAACTCTTCATCAACACTGAAGGCGAAAAGGCACTCGTGATCGCCTTTAACTATCGCTGCAGTGAACACATAACGTATTTGTCGAAATTCGCTTTTCGAACATTCGATTGTGTTCGATTAGCACAAGTTTTTGGTGAGTTCGATTATGTTCGATTACCGAACGTTTGATTGCCTACCCTGGGTTGTAAATAAATGGCAGAACCGTCGCTGCCTGATCGTCTGGCAAGTGTTACGTCATCAAAAAATATGTTCAAACAACAGAGCTGAACAACTTAAAAGCTGCTAATCCGTTTCAATCTTATTCAATTCGTTCCATCCGTGCCTTCCTTTGTATTTGCCGTGTTTATTGCAAGTTCCTCTACTGGTTTAAACGGTTATTTTGAAATCTCTCTCAATGTAATAGCCGGTTCTCTGGGTTCTGCATCGCAGCTAAATTTGCTAAATTGCGTGACACATGGGGATTAATTCATATAGCACTAAAAACAAAGGAGACTGATGAAAATCTTACCTCAGCAAGTTTACATGTTCTGTAATGACTGCAGAGATGGTGTAAAGGGAAAATCAAACTGCTGCGAGACGGAAAGTAATCGAAGACCTGAACACGTGAGCAAGTCTTACAAAACAACACTGAAATCACTAACCCCACTAGCCCCTATCCCCCCCCCCACTAAACTAACACTTAAAGTCAGAGATGTACTTCTGAAATGCGGTATCAAACTAATATCAATGAAGTCAAATATTACCGAGTTATAGACACAGTCGATATTACAATGTCTGCCTTTCTCATAGAATATAATCGACAAAGAAAAGAATGTTTATTTGATTTCCGCCTAAGTATTAAGAAATGGACCCCGCCATAGCACAGTTTCTAACTTTTTAGGCATGACCTCCCACTTATCATCGTATTATTACTGGACCGGAAGCTTGTGACAATATCGGAAAAGGGAAGTTTGATATAGCTTAAAAGAGATTAGTAATAACGAGCTATTTATCTCTGCCAGTTCTTGGGAAAAAGGATATATTTAACATAAAGCTGAAATATAGGATGCTTCGAAGAAACTTATGAAGTAAATTGTGACAGATGAGTCAGCTGATGAGTCGTGTTATGTCCTGTACGTATGTTAAGCTGTTTCCAAGAAGTGGGTACTGAAGACTTGACAGAACTGTCTGTAGTATAGAGCCAAGGAATGAGTTAAGATTGATATCCATCTGACCGAAATATCATGCCCATTAAGGAGAAGTATCCGTAAGTCGTTCAAAATAAATGAGTGGTACATGAATGTTACAACAGAAAACAGAAGCACTTCTGAGTTAAAAAAACTTTAGAGCACTTCCTTTCCTTCCAAGAACAGTTGAGAAGGCGGTGTATAGTGGCATGGGGGCAGACCTATCACTTCTCAAGGGTCCACCCGTTGCCTTCAGTAATGGCTATTGGTCAATTCATCACCCACACCCGTCAAATGACAAAATGGAGAGGTGTCAAGTTTCCGGGAAGTCGAAACTGAAAGTAAAAAACCAAACAGCCGTGCGGGAAGAAAGAATTGTGCTGTTTAAGCATAAAAAATGTGCTGTTTAAGCATAAAAATAATGAGAACAATTGCAAGTGGGCATCATTTTTGACGCTTTTGAGCGATTCGAAAGTGAAAGTCGTAAAAATGAAGAGATTACGAACTTTTTTTTAGATCAGTTGTGCTAGCCAAAATAACAAGCGCAGCTTGAGAGCACGCTGTCAAGTCACATGAAACAAGAAAATACTTTTAAAAAAGTAGAATTTGAATAATAAAAATAGCAATAAATAAGAACTTGAAATTAAAACAAAACAACTGACACCAAAAATGTGCTTTGCAAGCATAACTCATGATATCACCACCAGCCAAAATCCACTGAGATGGCGCCAAGCAGTCGCACCACTACTGGTTAATCGCATTTTTGTTTTATATTTAGAACTTCTTGGGTTCAAAACAATTGAAAATAGCCGCAGGTCATCCAAACGCCAGGGTCATAAGACTGATAAAAGATTCTTCTCATGTTTCAGCTACGGAAGAGCCAATAGAAAAAAACTCGCCGCCTTCTTGTTTACTTTCGATTTCCTTTATTCCAATAGACAGCTTGAACATGGAGTGAAAGAGACGCGATGGGTCTGCACGCACACCCAATGCGGCTTTGTGGTCGCGTTGCATTATTTATAGCCTTCAATTAATGTATTTTTCGCGTAAGCGTGGCTTTCAGAGACTTGTCGCATAACTACAATGTACGTATTCCACTTGTGTCCCTCTTGGTATAAATATGATAAATGTGCTTTGTTGTTTAAAATGAATATTTTATTTTGTATTTTTTGGATCAATAATGTTATTGTGAACACTGATTGGCGAGAGTCTAAGGAATGGCCAGAGTGCTTGAGTTATCAACAATCACGAGCCAGCGAGCGCTATACGAAGCAGACTAGGCGTTCAGACAAGTGTGTGCGCAGTCAGGTACCGTTCTGAACGACTGGAACAGGCTAGAGGTGTGAGGTAGATATGCGAGGCATCTAGATCTATTTCGCACACAACCCTTAGTCTTTCAAATTGTTATTTGGTATAATAGCGCATTTTCATATGATGTCACAGCCTCCATATTGGTGATCCAAAACGATGAAACGGTGGCCATGTTGGTGATCCAAACAAGTCCTGTGAAAATGGAATAACTGCTTATGTAAACGAGTTCTCTTGCTCAAAAAAAATTTCAATAGATGCGGCCCACGTGAGCACAAGAACCAGCTGCAGAACAATAAATGGATTTTGGTGGGTGTTCTTTATAGGACTTGTCAATCAAGTTATATCTGAGACGCCCCATAGGAAAGCATTTAAATTTATGGAGTTTGAAATTACATTTTGAACATGAGTTTGGTAAAACCGTTGTATTATAATTGACTAATAAATGGGCAAAAAGTGCGAAAAAAAATAAAAGAATAACATATAAAACAGAATATACCATGAAGAAAGTATTTTTACTCTCGTGGTCTGCAGCAAATTTCTTGGAACAAAAGAGATTTTATCTCTTATAAGTGAAAATTTTAATCCCCCCAGGATTCTTTGCAGCTTGTTCACAAACGTTCTGTTGGTTTAGTGCAACAATATAGTCTCCTTGACGAAATGTGAAAGCGATACTTCACACCGGAACACGTTCGACCTTTGCACGTGTCCCTCTTGGAAGACAGAGGAAACAAGTTCTTGAATATTGGTAAGATAGTTTTTTTGGACAAGGCAACAAAAATATTCTAGGAAAATAGAGCATTATAAGATTTTGGAAAGCTATTTAAGTGCCCCGGCCTCCCAAAACCCAAAGATAACTGTTGGGGAAAAGTATCATGTCAGGCCCTGACGGCCTGCATGAGTATGAGAATTACGATCAAGTTTTGTTTTCTCGCTAAACAATCTCTCTGAGAAGGGAGGAAATTTTGATAACGGATTCAGTTTTAAATCCCTTATTAGATTAAAAAAAAAAAAAAAAAACTTGGTCTCCTTTGTTTACCACTCGTAATTGAGGGGGACATTGGGGGGTACTCAATAACGTAATACCGCAAGAAAAATTGGCAAGTACCGAAATTGAGTCGAAAACCGACAAAATATGATACCGCACTCATGCCGATCGGTCACGCTTACTTAAGTTGTATCCATCGTGGTTAATTTTTTTTTTCTTTTGTTTCAAACTCATTATCATACATTAACCTACCTAAAAACAAAACAAAAAAAATTAAACCAAGGATAAAATTGAACCACAACATATACACCAAAAATAAACCTCAGCCATTGCGAGGAAACGTGAGAAGACCTCGATATTGATCGGTACAATGATCGAAAAGGATGCCCTATCAGAAATTGTGTAATCATTCACCATTAGTCTAAAGTCTTAAAAATACTGACGTGCATTGGACAGGAGAGCGCAATGAACAGTACCCAATACCATGAAGGATCTTCTTTTACCGAACGCCGTTAACCAAAAGGACGAAAAACAGCATACCGCAGGGCTAAATGATACCGCAATACCTCACGTTAAAATCAAAATTACCGAAATACCGCTTGAAAAAAAGGTCAATAGCGCAGTACCGGAAGCCCCCATGTCCCCCTCGTGATTATTTTCCTACTTACTTCTGCCAAGGTATTGAATTGTCTTTTTTAACATTCAACGGAGGGATCAGTATTCATAATTGCCAATAATGGCCTTTGATCAGTTAATCTCACCCTGTATCCTTTTTCATTTATTTATTTATTTTTTACTTTGTCTTTGTTTTGTTTTGTTGTTTTGTGGTTTTTTTTTTTTTTTTTTTATTTTTTTTTTTTCGCTGTTTTAGCTTATCACGTAAAAAGCACATCAAAAGTATTTAATTGTCTTTTTTAAATTTCCACCGAGGGATCATTATTCCTAATTGCCCATAATTGCTTTTTATTTTTTTATCTCTCCCTGTATTTTTTTTTATTTTTTTATTTATTTTTTACTTTGTTTTTGTTTTGTTTTGTTGTTTTGTGGTTTTTTTTTTTCTATTTCATTTTTTAGCTATCGCTGATTTAGCATATCACGTAAAGAGCACACTGACTGTCACGTGACTCAGTGATGAAATACAAAACAAATTGCAATACAATACAATAGCTTTGTTTATCCACATAACACTAAGAATCTTACAAAAGCTCTTTAAGACGTGTTTGGGCACAATAAGCGCAGCTTTACAACATACAAGAAATAAAATAGTACAACGTCTCTAAAGGACAGACGAACTATCTTTTCTTATAGTAGTGACCATAAAAGCATTTTCAGATATTGTGCCAAGCCGGAATTACGTCGGTTTTTATAGAAACCACAATTAATTCCATTGAATCGTACTTTTTCAATGTTTTCTTTCACGTGCATGCCGTTTTGAAACTCGCCCCAGTGCTCGCTCAAAATCGAAATGAATGCAAGTGGCGCCCACTTTCTACAACTCTACTGCAACAACAAGTACTGTGACACTCGTAGTTTTAAAAACAAAAAAAAAAGATTCCTTTTAATGAGAAAAAAATGGGTGAAACAATATGTTCAGTACTTTGGCAAATTACGGGCCAAGGGGCGTACCCCCTGCCCCCTACCCCCCCCCCCCCCCCTCCCCGAGATGACCTGCGGTTTTCTAATACAACTGGTATTCTGCAAAAAAAAAACTATGTGGTTTATTGGTGTTGAAGTAGAGCAAGAGACGAGTGCACCTCCTCCTAAAAAATATCCTGGATCCGCCCCTGCTAGTGATAATTTTCTATTGCATCAGCTACATGAATTATCATTTTCACGTCCGCTTCTTCCCCTTGCGAACAGAAACATAACCGAGAGTGTCCGTTTGCCTGCTGTGGATTTCTACAGCCATTTTTCTTTTCATCATGCGATCAAGTTTCATCCCGTAGAACGCATCGCGACAAGATCTATGCTACATAGCAAACGACTTTCTCAAGTCAACTGCCAACTTTAATCAAGATATCGCAATGGAGGCCCATACCTACACTGCGTACTCCAAATGAGGTCTAACGAACGCTTTGTAAAATGGTATAAGCACTTCTGGTTTTCTAGATGCTATAGTTCTAATGATCCATGATGTATGTCATTTGTTTTGCTTTTCCAATCATTCCTCGCATATTTTATTTCCAACAAAAGGTATCACCACCTGAAACAACCACTCACAGATCTCTTTCCTTTTAACACTTGTAAGGGTGAATTACCTATCGTGTAGTTACTTTTAGGGTTGACCTTACCAATATGCAAGATGCTATACTTTAACTCACTAAATTTCATTTACCACGCGTAGGCCAAATAGGATAAGCAGTGCAAGTCTGATTGAACATTTTCTGGTGATCGTGCGTTCCCTGTTAATTTTGAGTCATCGGCAAATAACATGGTGGTATTCGTTGTGTCATATCGTTAATGACTAAAAGAAATAGTAATATAGGCGCCCCAAAAGGGATCCTTAAGGTACTTCAGATAACACAGGTTACGATGTGGATACTCCATTGCCTACTCCTGACAGCCGTAGTTGTACAAGTAATAAAATTCCAAATAATGCTATTGAATTGGCTGCTTACCCCATAAGCTTTTAACTTTTGCAGGAGATGCTCATGTGGGACTTTGTCAAATGCTGAATAGATCTAAAAGATGTAAGAGGCATGACTTGCCGTGGACAAAGCCGTGTTGGAACGCACTGATCATAGGCTGCTCACGCACATGGGTGTTAAGATACCGGAAGAGCAATTTCTCAAATACCAGTTACATAAGATGCATGTTAGAGATGTAAGCCTGTAATTACTTGGGTCGTTAAGTGGGCCTTCCTTATGTAAGGCAGTGACTATTGCGCACCTCCAAGAATTGCGGATGCAGCATGTAGTTACGACTGCTTGGAAGGGGTCTATGACAGCTTTGGCAAAGCAACCGGTCGGTCCGCTCCGGCGTAAAGTACCTTTCTATTTTCAAAAATTGTCGTCTGTAGCAGAGAAATGATCAAAATTGTGATAGAAACGTAAATGGAATCCTTCGGCGGAGCTGGAAATTTCTTTAGATTGAAAAATGTCATTTCATTACAATTTTATTGCCTTTTTTTAAGTTCATACTTCCGTGATTAAAACTACATCTTGTAGTGCAACCACCACGTCCGACATGAGCAATCAAAATAAGGACAGAATCCTTATCTTTAAACTTCTTTGAATCTTCGACCAGCAAGTGTGGCGTGCAGTGTTGTTGAAAGCGTCGGAACAAATCACTTGATTGTGACGTCACAAAAGAAAAGAGCGGTATTGCGCATGCCTCGATTCAGACATCCATTGTGACAATCAAAAAGCATTGTTTATGTCTTTTTAGATATTATACACAATTATAAATAAAAATGTTTCATTGGAACCAGGGCAGCATTCTTTTACCTATCAGGTAAACTTAGTATAATCAGAACTGAGCTGTTCACAAATACTGGACTTGCTCGGTTTATTGCTCGACTTAGTTGAATGTTAACTAAGTTTTGTGACGTCACGTAATTAGAAAAAATATAAGTAAAATACAATCGAGATCATGACTCGCGCAAGCTAGATTTTTTTGTTTTTGCTTAATTTACCATGTGATTTGGAAACACAAAACACAAAAGGCGAAGGTTTATCACTGATCTGAAGAGTGGTAATGGCGGCTGCAGATGTCTTTGGTCGCGTTATGTTAGAACTAATGGAACATGTGCTGTCGAGCTCATCGGAGAGCCGATCTCAAGAAAACATTGAAAAAATTCTACCAATGTTCAGAACCAGGACTCCTCTGTTTTACAACCTCAGTACAGGTAAGAACTTTACTGTAAGAACGTTTTCGGCAAATAACACACGGCAGTGAGATTGAGAATTTAGGTATGACCACTTGGCATTTTCGCTCCCTCCCATAAAGGGTGGATGCAGTAGTCCAGTAGTCTTTACTCCTGTACGATTCCATTATGTCCTTAATGCAAAGATAATGTTGTAGAGAAACACGAAATTAAGATCTAACTTTGTCTGTTTTTTATCTTTATTTATGGATTACAATGTTAACTTCTGTGAACGTAATTTCTTCCCAGTTTCCGAGTTTATTTATTTATTTATTTTATTTTTTGTTTAGTTTGTTTTAGTTTTTTCTTTACCGTCTCGGCGTTGTGAAGCAACACCGGTATACTGTAAACTGTTCTTCAACTAGGAAGGCCTAGGATGAAGGCGTCTATCTAGAACTTGGCTGAGGATTATGCTGTGAGCCCCCAGGCACGCAGCACACTAATCTTTGGGTCTCCTAACTGTAATTCCATAGGTGTCTTGTTGCTATTTATGTCTTACAATCTGGATTTATGTTTGTCAAGATGATTTTTAGCAAGTATGTCAAGCGGTGTTATCATAACGTAGCTTGAAATTGTCATTTGCGTCATTCTAATTGCGCCGAGTTTCTTGCATTGTGGCGCGCCGCAGCAAGTCTCAAATTAGTTTTGAATGACTGTAAACTGACCCAAACTGGCTAATAAAGAACCAAATCACAAGGAACACGTGATTGTAGTACCCCTTGTGGTTTAAGGTGACTCGACCCAGTTTTTTTGGGGGGGTACCATCCTACTTTGAAGCTCTCTGGTATCCCCACCTTTACTTTTATCGTAAGTCTAACACATGGAATGGATAATATATAGATCAATCTACAATATAACATAAATTTTTGGCGATCGGAGTAAATGTCACGTGGTTATAATGCTACGCCCCTTTCAGGTCTGAGTCGAAAATCTGCTGTTGCCGGCATTTTTTCGTGAAAATCTCTCGGCTACACATAGTGCGCATTAGTGCCTTGCGCTGAACAGAGTTTCACCAAAATCGCAAAGACCCAATTCGAGAAATTCAGCGGTTTCCAAATTTAGGTCATAATTTATGCGAAAATGATAAGCAAACTTTACACGGATTATATCTAAT
>CALNXI010000548.1:106149-140106 GCA_942486025.1 Porites evermanni | reverse complement strand
TAATACAATTTCAGTTAGGGGCGTAGATTTGTTTATTGATTACCGGCCTTTCTCACTATTTTATTTTTTTAGTATTCCTGGTAAGAGCGATGAGAAACAGCCCGAGACAAAGGTGAGTTTGTTCGCTGATCGAAGATGCATAGTTAAGTGTTTGAATTAGGACAGACAGTATTTTACGAAATTCGTATTTTCAGTCTTCGTAAGTCTTCGTAAGGGATGAAGACAACACTTCTTCCGGCTATCATGGGTGTTGGTGGTCGATTAAGAGGGATGAAGCCTCTTTTCTGGTTGACTATTTGCTTCAACCTGACCTCGGCCTTGTTAGAATCAAGGATGTTTTGATGACTCAGTAGCCGTTAGTTATAACTTCGTAATTTACTATTAAAAAAAAAAAGAAAGAAACCCGAAAAACGATATTCGGGATATAGCGACAACGAAAGTTCGGGATGGGGGATTCTCGTGACAAATGAATGCGGGAATACGGTACTCAACCCCCCCTCCCCCCCCCCCAGCTCCCCTTCCACTTCCCTACTTAGCATAAACAAATGTTTCCTTTGCCATGTAAACGAGGAGTGCATGTTTCGATTTTTCTTAAACATCGGCTGTCAGATTAAGGCCATCCCAATAAAGTGTTTCGTTTCCCATTGCCCGACAGACCCATTTTTTTCGAAAAGTAAAAAAAAAAAATTCCAGGTTAATTAACTACAGTGTAGTCAAAGAAACTAGTCGTAGAAGCAAGTACAAGCACACGATCTTGTCTTGTTAACAACAATTGGTATGATGTGATGTCCTTGTCTTTAATTAACATCGATACTACGTTTTTAAAGGCTGTTTAGACATTTGATAGTCGAAAAGACCACGTTTTGTGTTGACTTTGTAGCCAGGCTTTCTTACTTAGCATCCCAGCATTCTCTGGAACCTAGACTCCTTCAAGTGTTCATTCTTTTTTTTTTTTTCGACCCACCATCACAAGAGACAGGGCGATGGGAAACGAAACATTTTATTGGGATGGCCTAAGCAAACAAAAGCACTTACAGACCATTTCTCAACCTAAATTTCACTAGCCGATTCACTTATTTGTAAACTCACTTGACAGAACAAGTCAAAAACAAGCTCATATTCAAAACATCATTCCATCAGTCCTGCACCGAGGTGTCGTTGCTCTATATTTCATTTTCAAGTACGGAAACTTCCCTCTTCCTTTCAGGGTCCAAAGCAGTATACGGTGGAAGAGTTCCGAGCTTTGAAGAAAAAAATGCAGGCTCAGGGAAAATGTGCTCTGCGATCTTGGGACTAATGAAGATTGACTGGAGGTCTTAGACATGCTCTTCTGTTCGTTAAAAAGATGAATAAAGGAGAAGAAATCGACGTTTCACGGTATGTAAACAGACGGGGTGTGAGATTGCCCTGTCCACAAGATTTACAAATGGTCAATTGTTCCAAAAAATTCCAAATCGACCGCCGGTCGGAAGAAAGTGAGATAAAAACATAAGCGTCAACATCAACGTCACTGAAATAGCAGTCATCGTGCAATGGGATCACCATCATCACTATTAAGAATGAAAAAAAAGTTGTTAAACAGTTTGCGTTCTCTTGAGCAAAAGACACACTTTGTCTCCACTGTACTAGACAGAAGATGAGTCTTTTCTTCCTATATATGGATTGATAAGCCCAGGCTAGACTGGGGTTCTCTGTCAAAATGGATGGTAGCACCTTAAAATACTGTTTACGTTTCCATTTTAATGAGTGACTGCAGTACCGTTAGAAACATGTCCTACTGAATGTTGTCTAGTGGCGTTTAGAGGAAGGACCTTCTAGCTTTCTTCAAGTTTTGAGTCTCTCGTTCTTTAATTTCTGACGGAATTTGAGAAACTTCAACTAGCAACAGCTTTTAAGTCGTATTGAAATTCTGATTTTTTCATGGACTTTCTTTAAAACGGTTGATAGGATACCTCATTGTCCATATAACATCAATGACGTTGAGAAAGTCGTATATTTCGATAGCTGAGTTGCGACCGGTTACCCATAAACACTACACAGGTTTTGAGCCAAAAAGTTGATTACATCTTAATGCAATCATTTTCCTAGCCCTAGCAGCTGCAGTTGCACAGAAATACACAATGTCATTATCAGGATATACACAAATAAAGAAATACTGTGTGTGATATAAAAGTCTTGGCATCCATTTTCCTGATCTCGTGCCAATGGTTCTCACGCTGAGTATGCAAACAATAGAAATACCATGTAGAAAATTTAAGGGCGTAGGAAGGACAATAGGACTTAATTCGAGTGTCAATGTATTTAGCACGAAAGTACTAATTGATAGGGATAATATTTTCACATCTCCTAATGGAGAAGGCATGTCAATTCTACGTGGTCACTCGAGCAACGTAAAGGTGTGGACCTGAAACTCTCGACTGAGCTTTAATCCTGCTCTATCCGCAGTTCATGGAATCTTCATTCAAGGCCAGAACTGAAAACTAACCGCTAAACGGAAACCTTAAAAAAAACTTTAAAAACTTTTAAAATTGACGCGCTGTTTTAAAGGCCTTGCTTGATCTGGATGGAGTTAAATTCAAACGTAAGCGAAATACTTGCAATATTTGAGCACTTAAGCAGCACGATACAGTACTGGTAATTAAATGCTTAAACAATGTCTTCAAAGCTCATTCTTATTTCCCTCTGAGACACCTGGAGAATAAAATTCTCGCAGAGCCACAGCCTGAAAACGCTAAGCTGCTCTGTTGCTTCAGGAAGGCCAAACTGTTTTACTAAATAATTAATGCCTGACAGGGATTCAAACAATATCTGAAAGGGCATTTTTAGTTCCCTCTGAAACACCTGTAGAATAAAATTTTCACAGAGCCACAGCCTAAAAGAAGGGTTGAATAGGGGTATGCAAATCCGCCGATCCGTGGTATTTTAAGGCCCGATCCGTCGATCCGACTTAATTTTTGTTCAAATCCGAATCCGTGTTACTTTAAAAAGTTTTCGTGGTATATAGAAAGTAGCGTTGTAGCATGAAAAAATGAATTACTTGATATAGCTGTTCTGTAATCGCAACAGATGCGGGACTTCATGTTTAAAAAGTTTTCGTTACAGCTTCAAAACATTAAGCATTAGGGACAGAGCTTATAATGTTTCTTCCAACAATACAGATTTGACTAACCAAATGGTCTGCAAGCTTGCAAAATGAAAGTATCTGGTATTGCGTAAAAGATTTTTCAATAAATTTACTTACTGACATCACTTTGGACATGCTTCTAGTCGAGCCGCAAAATTCGGAAGAGGCAGAACTCAACTTCATGGTAATTTTACTTACCAGTAAGTACTTTCCATGGTTCATCTTTTGCCGTGTTTGCCCTCAACCAAGATGGCGAGAGAAACCGTGAAAAGGTCTATTAAGTTAACGATCAAGACAAGCAAACTAGCTGAAATAGCTTCGAAGAACATAATTTATATCAGTTCATGTATAAACCAAATATAAAGCACGAAAACAAAGCATACCTGGTTTGATTGATGTTTCGAATGCTAAGTAATCAACACTACACGCACCGCGCCAATCAGAAGCTGCGTTCGTGGGCGAACGCAGTTTTTCAAAATCGTGGGGTTTGCGGGCAAGCGGTTCCTTCTTTCCCCTCCCCCTCCCCCGTCATTCATTTTTTTTTTTTGCTCTTCTCCTAGACGAACCTCGCGAGGAAACGCTTGCTACGCAGGCTACACGAACGCATTCACAGATCCTGTCAGGTCACTTAGCATTACTGCCATTACATGAACCATGTGTCACCATGCAGGAACCATGGCAAGGTTGCCTGACGTCATTTCCGCCACGCTGTCTATACTGGAATTCATGTATACCGTATGAGTCGGGTAACGAGAAAGTCTTCCGGAAACCTCGGAAGTGAAACGTTAGCCGACAAAACACCAGCACATTGACCAAGGCCGACAGAAAATTGATGATCCGATCCACGATCCGAACTTCTAGACTAACAGAATCCGGAAACCGGGCCAAAACTTTCAGCTGATCCGCGATCCACGGTATTTTTCAAATCCGCGAATCCGCTCAATTTATCGCCGAAATCCACAATCCGTGAGCTTTTTAAGGCCAAATCCGCCGATCCGCGGACCTATTCACCCCCCTCCTAAAAACAAGGGCACCCAACGACGGTTTCTTCCTAAATACTTTGAAAACACTTTTTAGGCTATCCAGAGTATTTTAAGATCTCTAGAAATGCATTCTAAGTGGCGCTAAAAAATTTATGTCTGTTCGGTCATCCTAGGGCAACTTGAGTCTTTTCGAAATTATATGGGCTTCAGTATTGTTTTCCCGAAAATTTTAGCTGCAATTTAGAGTTATACGAAAGTGATAGTTTTTCTGATTCCTCTCTGCATCGCATTTTCGAGTCCGAAAATTTTAGGTTTCCTGTCTCTACGAAAAATAGCCAAACCTGGGAGAGAAATGGAAAAAATTAAACTTTAGAAAATAGTAGGGAATTTATTACATGAGCTTCGAAAATTGTACATGAATGGAACGGTCATCTAGAAATTTTTAGCCTTCCTCAAGCAATAGAAAATTGTAGGCAATTTTTTTGCTTCTCCGAACAGATATTGTTCATAGAAAATCCTGGGGTGCCCCTGTAAAATGGCTAAGCTGCCCTGTTGCATCAGGAGGGCCAAACTCGGTTTTACTTAGTGCTAGACGAGAGTTCAAACAACATCTGAAAGCACGTTTTTAGTTCCCTCTGAGACACCCGGAGAGTAACATTCTCGCAGAGCCACAGCCTAAAAAGGCTAAGCTGCTCTGTTGCATCAGGAAGGCCAAACTGTTTTACTTGACAGCAATGTCATCAATGTTTCCTTTAGGATTAGTTTTGTATGTAAAAGTGAAGCCTGGTCATCACCATTTCTCTTAACGGCACTAAAATGCATTCAAGCAAGTTATTAACAATTATACCAACTATTATTGATCTTAAGTAATAAACCTCAAGTACCTTCAATCATGCCATAAGAAAAAAAACTCGATTCAATTCCATATCGAACCAGCACAAAATTCTCATCATCAAACTTTTCAAAAAAAAAACCAACAACAACAGCAACAACAGCAAATACAGGCATTTCAAATTGAGATTCGAGTCACTGCAAAAACACAAACAAGATAGTCTAAACATCAAACCTAAAACTCACAACCACCTGGCTTTGACCAAAGCTCAAAAGTGCAATTACTTTGTTTACCAAAAATCTCTGGTTTATTGTGGTTGCGCTCCTCACACCCTTAAAACAATTAACTTCACGGATTTGGTCGGTGTAAAATTAAATAAGGATTTGATTAATTTGAAACCACTCTTAAAAATTGAACTCTGACTGAACTGAACTGTTTGCGATCGGGCTTAAGAAGTAGTGATCTCCATCAACATTCAGGGGCACCCAACGTCAATTTTCGGAAAATATCTGTTCGGAAGACGATTTGAGATCTAGAATTTTCGGAACATTTGTTGTAAAATTTCTTGCTTGTCTGCCTCTCCTAGGATTTTCGAACATCTGAAAAATGGTATAATTGCCCATTTTTAACGGATTTTTACCCTGAAAAGGTCACCTAAAATTTTCGGGAGCCTTTTTTCTGGCTGAAATTTTCGAAAAGGTAATTTGTGATCCCTATAATTTTTGGATCACTAGACTTTCAGCTAGGAAATCCGAACAGATGAAAAATTTTTAGGGGATCAAAATATCCCTATATCTACTGTTTAAATACTAAAATACGTTTAACAATGCTATGTTTAAGTGGTTTTGAACTATATTCTCATTGGGTGCCCCTGAACATCCATGGACATTACACTTTCACACAATTAGCAATTATTGAGAATTTATAAAATGATCGGAGTGATCAGTGTCGACCTTGACACGTTTTTATGCTTAAATAATAATACGTATCCATTTAAAGATGATACAAAGAAACCCAAAATAAACTTACCCGCTTCGGCCGATACTTTTAGAAAATTGAGAAGGGTCGGAGAGCATCACCGTACAGCTAAATCCAGTTAGCGACCAGAGCGCCGATAAAAGATTATTTAAGCTTACATAATCAACAACGACCTCGACTCTTATCTGCCACCGTCAGGAAATCATACGATATTGCTTCTCGAACGAATCCCGTCATTTTAATTTCCCCAATTCAGTAATCCACGACCAAGTACCTTTTCCAGATCTTCCTCACGACGAAACGCTTCCTCTGACTTCACGTCCGCTTCCCGCCATATTCTCTAGTAGCTGGAGGGAATTTAGTCCGTCTTTGATAGCTTTAAAGCCGCTTTCGTCTGCATGCCATCGGCGAATTAAAGGCTCGGGCTAAGGTTGAAACGACAACAACATTATCTTTTCTCAGTCTTTGGAAAACCAAACCTGGATGTGTTGACTCGAGCGCCGGTACTCAGTCTGTACTATCGACTATTTGCCTTGAATTCTATCTGTCGGTAAAACCATTTGGTCACTGATTTGGTAGATACTACATACGAAATTACGTTTGTTTGGCAAGCGAGGGTCCAAAACACTGATTTTCCCGACGAACACGCCATTTTCGTGCCGGCTTTGAAAGTTCCCGGGAGATCGCATTGTTGCCCCCGCAGGGATTTCGCCCAGAAGGCGAAATCCCAAGGAGGCACTCTAGTAACTCGCGCCAGAGGAAAGTACTTACAGTTGAAATATACAGTCATACAGTCATAGCCAATACAGAAAAAATCTCGATTTACTTGAACAGGGGCCGCGAGGAATCGTTGATGACGTTTATAATGTTTGCGCCCGCAAGTACGAAATGGTTAGGATGACGTTAAGACAGAACATCCCCAAGGGACCGCTCAGGTAGACTTTGTGATATTTATTGTGCAGTCATACTTCGACACTCTTGCGTTACGTGTTATCAGTGACATTCTGTGGAGTTGTTTCAGTGAAAGTTATGGACCAAAATTTTAACGACACTCGTTAAGCGCAGAAGAAGTTATAAGGTGCGTATAGCTTTGTATATATAAACAGTCGGAGAGTTTGCCAGACACGAGTTCACAAATCTTTCATTGGAAACCTTGCCAGACACTCTTTCTCTCTCTTTGATCGGAATAATTAAGACTCAACCCCAAACAAGCAAGACGAGTGAACAACGGCTAGCTTCTCACTAGCAGAACGATGGAAGATTACAGAAATTCGCCGACAATCAAATTCTGTGTTGACTTATTCCCCGCTCACAGATGTCAGGGGCACCCAAGGAGAATATAGTTCAAAACCACTTAAACATAGCATTGTTGAACGTATTTTAGTATTTAAACGGTAGATATGGGCATATTTTTATCCCCTAAGAATTTTTCATCTGTTCGGATTTCCTAGCTGTAAGTCTAGTGATCCGAAAATTATAGGGATCAAAACTTACCTTTTCGAAAATTTCAGCCAGAAAAAAGGCTCTCGAAAATTCTAGGTGACCTTTTTACGGGAAAAATCCGTTAAAAATGGGCAATTATACCATTTTTGGGATGTTCGAAAATCCTAGGAGAGGCATGCAAGCAAGAAATTTAACAAAAAATGTTCCAAAAATTCTTGATCTCAAATCGTCTTCCGAACAGATATTTTCCAAAAATTGTCGTTGGGTGCCCCTAAGATGTCCTTCAGCTATAAAGCTAAGTTTAAGACTAGAATGTGCGAGTGTGAATTGATCAAACGTCCTTTTAATTTCTAAGGCTTCCTTTCCGTCAAATAAAATGAACTGAATGTAAAAGTGAAAGAAAAATAGCGAAAAATTCAACTTCTAAGTAAATCTTTTCTTATGGTTTAGAATAAACTATTCTCGAAACTGAGAATGTTTTGATCAAAGCTGTGTAAATCGAGCTGAAACTGTGCATGGAAGCTTGCGTTTCCTGTATTTATCTCACCTATTGTATGGAATATGTGTGAAGATCTTCCTTATGAATCGGGATTTCATATAGCTACACAACGAGCAAGAAGTGATACAAATAGCAGCTGTCTTTCGTCTCAGCTCGTCTTCGATTGGTGACGCAAAGTACACAAGTCATGACTGTCTATTAATTGAATGCAGAAACTCATAAGGGGTTGTTCAACCCCTTATGGGTTTCTGTTGAAAGCTAATTAGGTTTTTACAAAGACACCAGAAATCGGAACTTCCTCCCGGTGGTGAATTTCAAAGGGCATGTGCAAAAACCCAGGCCATACGATGGACGATGGACAATGGACGATACCAAATTGTCAAAGACTTTTTAATGAAATTCAAGCTTGAGGTGCTCTAGATATAGCACATACATTTGTATTTTAATTTGTAGGGACAAATCTCGGCCTCCTTTTTGCATGTCACAATGACTCTATAAAACTAGAAATGATACGTGTGTCGCAGAACCTTGCGAAGCTAAAGGGAATATATATAATTTGAATATATTTATGTAGATATTTGCGCCTTATAAGTTTTTTTTGAAAGGGCCGACAGATAAAAAACAAACAAACAAAACAAAACAAAAAGAAAAAAAAAAACAACAACAACAACAACCCTAGTAAGAAAGAAGGACTTCTGCCGGTTGGAATCCGCACCCCAAAGAACCTCACGCATACTAGGAAGAGAGCTTAACCACTACACCACTGAATCTTTCACGCTATTCGCAGTGAAAAATATTTTATATAGCGCATTTAATTTGGCCCTGGAGAGTTTGAGGGAAATGTCGTTTGAAGCTAGTCGAGCAGTTTTAAAAGTTAGATTTGAGGAAAATAAGCAAGTTTTGGTGGTAAAAGGCGTACCTTGAAATCAATTTATCGCATTCAAATTTGTCACACAATCGCGGGTAAAAATAGCCTTCAATCAGGCGATTTTTGCGGGGGCGGCCAAAAAAAAAAACTTCGCCGGATCGCAGGTTATTTTTAACCACGACTGCGTGACAAATTGAAGTTTTAAAATAATTAATTAACGCTCGTTTGACAAGTCTCGCGTAATTTGTAGTAACTATGACCCTCGTAAAAATGTCTGTAAAAATAGTCTCGCCCATCGTTTACCGTCCATCGTCTATCATCCATCGTCTATCGTCTATCGTCCAGAATCTATCGTCTGGGTTTTAGCACATGCCATTTCAAAGCCGTATGAATCTCTGATGGACAGCTATTAACCGTAAAATATATCTGAATATATAAACAACTACGAAACAGTCTCATTATTTTTTTCAGCCGGGGTCAGCAAAGTTGGCTTAGAAAAGGGAATTAATACGGAAATTGTTGTGCATTATTGTTGTAGCTCCTCTTTGTCTCTATCTTCATTTTTACTTTGGGCTAAACTAAAGGAAAAACACTGGATATCGTGTGCACAGCTGGAAGCACTGAAGACATGTATTGAGCCGGATTTCCGTCGGTTACCGTATGGTGATGATTTATACGGGCAAAAAATGTTACGATTGACTGCGTTACGGACACCAAATTAAATGAGCTGGCCGGTGTATTTAAACTCCGACGTTGATGTACTTCTGATCACTTCCTGTGTGAGTTGATGAGTGATCAAGTTCCACTCTATCAAAAGCAAGAAAGAGCAGGCTGAATGTTTTCTGACTGCTTAGCGTTGGCCTTCATGGCCTTTGTGTTCATTTTTGCCTTTGTGTTCATTTTTGCCTTGGTCTGCATAATGTTGGAAAGAAGAAATTGTAATACTTCAGCAGCAAAAACGCCAAAAAAGATGACAAGAAGCGGCAAAAGAGTGACCAGAAGCCATTGCGAAGATCATCGCTTTACTGCTCGGCGAGGACCCGAAGAACACAGCGACGACGAAAGATACAACCCGCGTGGAAGAATAATCAGGTAAGACTGCCAAATTCATTCAATGGTTATAACCACCCTTCCCTTTCGTATTGCTGTCATATCGATCAACTAATCGAACGACTGGCTGAGGAAAATTAAAAGCTGTTTGAGGTCAATAACAGAGAGACTTAAGATCAACACATACAAATTTAAAGTTTGTTTGATTTCAAGTGGTCTTTTTGACTAAGCGAAGAATTAAAAAAAAAGAAGAAGAAGAAGAAGAAGAAAGAGGGAGACGAAAACGTTCAAAAATTCTGATGTAGAGGGTTTTTTTCCTTTTTTAGAATCATACGAACAGAGGATTGATGTCATGAGCATTTCAAGATAGACACGAAGAGGAGCAATTGAAATTGAACAATCTAACTGTACTGAAGTTAGACGCAATAGTAAAGTTTACGTACAGCCTTACTAGCTAGAACCCCTGTTGCCACTACTTGCCAAATAGTTGACTTAGTGAATAAATTCATGATAAATATACTTGTGAAGGGAAATCTAAGTGCTGCTTGCACTTTCATTCTTGTCGACGGACAGCAGAATTGTCATATTCTACCTAACTTATTACGAATTGCACCGAATTCGAAGATCATGATGATTATATCTTCAATTGCTCATTTCGTAGCCTGCTCATTTTGTAACCTCTGATTGGTTGTCAGTGACATCACATAGAAACAAAGTTAGGGATAGGCAAAGAGATTTTTTTAATACCTAGCCTGCAGTGCAGGTATTTTCTTCGGGCGCGCAAATGTTTTTGTTCGTGAAAAAGGATTACTATTTCTACTCTCCCCAATCTTCCACTTGTGGAAACAAAGATGACAGCTTCAACAATACGAACACGAACAAGGTTTCGCCCACCCAAAATACGCCTTGTCTATCATCTGCTCGAGGGTCGTCTATCAAGGTAGTTCCTTGCTGCGTTTTAATAGCCTGTGTACAGACTCTCCGTCTTCCCTCAGGGAAAATCGTTTTGTCCTGAGGGGAGGGGCGGGGTGGTCTGGATAAAAGAAAGCTCTTCCCACATTCAAGCTAGCAGTACTGAATTTTGCCGTTTCGGTAAATTAATTCGCGACGTCTGCGAGGCACAATCACGTTATCGGCTCCCCAGTCTCTTTCGCGGCTTGTTAACCTCTTCCAATATAAGAATAACTGTGCTAACTTATCTGGTGAAAAAGAAAATAGAGTGCAGTTTTCTGGGGTGTATATTTTTGGAGAATACGTGAAAAGACTTGTCTCTAGACCGTCAACTTCTTTAATTCCCAGCCCGTCCGTACTATGCCAAAACGCACTACACGAAAAATTAGCTAAACTTGATTTACACCAAATTTACTCAGTACAAATATGAATATGGTGCAAAACTTTGCAAGCTAAGGTTAAATCAACGGCAAAGATGGCAAATACTGCATTTGCCCACAAATTTACAACCCCTTGTAAACTGAAGCAAATGCGGCATTTACCACGCCGTCGATTTCCTCCTCGTTTTCCCTTTTTTGCACCTAATTTGCCCCGAGCAAATTTGTGTAAATCTAATTTTTCGTGCAGTGACGAGAAAGGCCGGAACGTTATAATGCTAGTAATCCTACTCTACTCTGAGTTCTGATATGCTGAGAGTCAGTTTGCGCGGTCTCCAGAACCACCTGTCAACGATTCTATTCTATCGTTTTCCTGGTTCGTGAATATATTGATATTGAAGACTTGCAAAAGAAAAAAAAAACTTTTTTTTCTTTATGGGAGGAAGGGAGAAAAGAATCTTTAATCAAGCTTTCGGGTTTTACAATTATGTTCTTCTTCTTTGTTTTCGTTCTCTCTCTTTCTCCATGTGGTTTCCCTGATGCTTTTGTGATGCTTGTGAGAATCTTCCAAAAGAAACATTGTCAAAGGCGATATCATCGAATTTCTTTGTTTTTGTGTCTCTGTGGACGGTATGTCCACATGTAGTCTGGGTGTGGCTGTACCACAGAGTGGTTGTTCCACTGTGGATTTTGTCAAACTTAAATTGGGCTTTTCCTTGTCTAGAAATTCTGATGGAATGTCACTTTTATTTTTGAGTTGCTTTTGAAAAACATCGCGATCGATGATCGTCCTGAGTGATGTTTTTTGCGATGGTGAAGATCTGTGAAAAAGAGATATTGATGGACTTGATTAACTTAATTGTTGAGATTAAAGAAAAGAAAGAAGTTGCAGTTTATCGTAGTACTGAGAGTTAATTATTTCAAGGTTGGCCATATAAGCACAGTGACTCATTCAGATTTTCAAATAATTAGGTTTAATTGGGGGCCTGAAAAAAACTCTTTTAAAAAAGGTAAAAGTTGAGAGAAAGAGAAGAATCGAAAGAGGAAAAAAAAAACAGACAGAGAAGTCTTTTTTCACTGTTATCACTTCGTTTCATAAATCAGGATATTTTCTGATATACAATATATTAGATGATGAAATTGTGCCCTTACTTACTTGACGGGTTTTGGTTTTTCTCTTGATATTGGTTGCGGTTGGGGTGTGGCTCCAATAATTCGGACAAGAAAAGCACAGACAGCTAAAGCCAGTAACAAAGATAAGTAGAAAGCAGAAGATACGAACAAATGTGCCAGAGTGAAGTGAGATGAAAAACCTGTAGAGGCAACGACGAGATTGTTTATCCAGTATGAAGGCAGTTTTGGATGATGGAATCTATATTGTGGATTCCGGATTCCTGAGTTGATCACTGGATTCCAAATCCCTGGATTTGGGATTCAACAAGCAAAAACTTCCCGGATTCTGGTTTATGCACGCGTTAAATTGCCAGTACTAAAGAAATGGACGCTGCAGCTTTACATGATATCAAGTGTGGAAAATCTATTTTTTGTGATATTCCCTAGTCCCAAAGGAGAGCTTCATCGATTATAATTAGGTTATCCACGAGTCCACCAGGTTTGTTTTCCTTTTTTTTTTTCAGGCCCGGGTTGTTCAAACGCTGGATAGCGTTATCCACCGGATAAATCACTATCTAGTGGATAAATATTAGGGAAACCAATTGCACTATCCACTCGATAGCGATTTATCCGGTGGATAGCGCTATTTCTTTTTGAACAACTGGGGCCTGATCTTTTGATAAAGATGTTATGATTACGGAGCGATTATTGATACTCACGCTGACCTCACTTATTGATATTAATGTGCCAACCAATACTGGTTGTTATAACAAAAGATCTTTTTGTTTCACTGGTTATGAATTTGAATAATAACAACAATGTTTGTAAACAGTGATGTATCCTATTGGGCAACACAAAGGGTCAGTCAACCATGTATCTTAACTATAACAAAATTTGTAATATTTTAATTTTTTTAATTGAATCCAGTAAAGATATTCTGAGAGTATTTTGGAAGAAGTGAAAAAACAAACTAATTAACAAAGAAAAGCGTTCAAGTGCGCGCGCAGATCGGCGCGTATTGTTCGGTTACTTAGGAATGACGCGTACTGTCCTATTGCATTGCCCTATTAAATGCGGCAATCAGGGCCAATAGCCAATCAGATTTGAAAATGTTTATATAGTTATGATTAAAAAATCCAGTCTCGCGATTGTCGAAGGGTAGTGGTGCCTTTGTCCGTTGGAATTCGCGGTTGCCCATAGTCAGCGAACACTTGTTTGACGTAATACTGAACGTGGCACAAGTAAATGATTTAAATTATGGATTGTTGACCAAGCTCGAGCTTCATTGTACCGTTAAACTAATGAGTGTTTCAAGGGAATCGGAAGAAAGGTGAAAATACATACCAGCAGAAAAAGATACTTGCGAAAGCTTCTGTCGCAAGTTCTTGAGAGCGGCTGACTGCAGGAGAACTTCAAAGCGCATTGTGAACCCTAATAAACCACGAACCGGTTAATGGCTGCAACAAGCTCTATTGCGTCATAATTGACTACCTTGTATTCAAGCAAACGGGCCAGCAAGCAACCTTGTTCCCAGGGTTCTCTCTCGTGCCTTAAGAAAGCAAGAGAGAGAATTCTGGGGACGAGAGTGCGCGCGAGCCGGTCCACCAGTCCACATTTAAACAGTCCACATGCTTCCGACAACCGACAAGCCTCCGACACGCCTCCTTCGTCTCCACTCGTGCCCGCTCTTTGCCCGCGCGATGCAGGTATACTCGCTGATAAACACTTACTTTCTTCCAGCAGACAGTTACGTGACGCCCAAACGTGTAACCATAATCCGGAGCGAGCAACTCTCACACTAGGCCTATGTCATGGCGTTTTCATGGAGTAGTTATTTTTAGATAAATTAAAGAATCCATTTTTCCCGCGTAGAATGGAAGCTCCGCTTTGTCTTTGAGCGCACTCAAAGTGTGAGATACCAAGAATGAAAAGTAAACGTCATTAAAAGGTCAAAAACCATTTTTAGGGTTATGGTTTGGGTTATAGTGATACTCACTATTTAGAGGGTGGGAATGGGGTTAACAGTTAACTGATATTTGGCAAAAAAAAAATAGTAGTTAACTGATAATTGGCCAAAAAGATAGTAGTTTACAGATAAATGAAAAGTTAGCAGTTAAGTGATATTATATTAATGTCAATGAACGCAACAAAGTTTTGCAAGCAGAAATGCTATTTTCTGATATTTTTCTGTCCCTCTGATGACCCGGTTGCACATTAACTGATACTACTATTTGTGAAAGACACCAGGGCATTACCCGACAAACAGAAAGCGTCAGTCTAAGAGCTGGTTGTAGAAAACTCAACATATAATTCATCTTTTAATATTAACAAGATTACTGTGTTCGAAAAGGAAAATACTGTTTTCACGGACTCAAAAGATCGTCAAGTAAAAGATTACTATCCAAATAAAAAAGCTGTGACTCTTAGAATTGGATCTGGCCAAAAAGAATTTCTGAGGGTTCAAAGAAATCAGCAATGTTTCTTTTAATTACATGAAATTTGTACTTACGAGAAATCATTTTTGTAACTGATGTTGGAGTTCTAACTATTGAGACTTTTTTAATAGAAAGGCCGGTTAAAACACGAGCTTTGTCTTTCTAAAATAGTTTCGGCAGTTTCATTTCTTAAAACCCTTGGATATCTTTGTGAAGCTTTTGAACTATGAGCGAAAATAGTACGTCTGCGAAAAAGGTAACATTGAGGGACGCGAAAGAGGATGTCGACAAAATCTGTATCGAGGTACAAACAACTTCTGACAACGCAGGTGGACAACCTACATGAGGTTTCTCACTTCAACACAAAACGTTTAGTGCTTTGAAATACGCCCAAGACTTTGGAACCACAGTAAAGGAATCGCTAAAAAGAACTACGAGTACGAAGTAAGTTACACTCACGAAAAGTCGAATTGTCCCGTGTCAAATACTTTCATGCCTTTGTCAGCACTCTCAACTATGTCTCGATCTCCCATCGGTGCAAACAGTGATTGAATTTACCAATTGAATTCCAAAAATAATGGTCCAGTTTTTTTTTTTTTCACTTAAGACTATATTTTGGCACTAATAATGTTTCTCGTCGTCTGTGGCAATGGATTGCAAGCCATCATAAATGGATTGAAACTCAGGCCAACCGTCAGAAGCATACAGTCAACAAGATACCATGGCATACAACTTACAGGACATACAGCAACCAGATACATAGAAGACTGATTCCGTTCAGATAATGAAAGTGCCGAAGAAGGTGACTTTGAAGTAGTTTATTGCAGGACGACATGCATGACCATATCGGGAAAATCAATACGAGATCATGACTGGCGCGTCTGGATCTACGAGCCTGGTGTATACTGATGGTTATACGACTTAAATTTTAAGTTACTAATAAATTGTTAAAACTGTTTGAAAGCAGAGGTCCATGCAACGCGTAGATATAACTGACTGGTTCCTCCTGCCGGATCTCTAATCAAAGAGATGCTGTAGCTAGACGTCACTTAAAGTGTGAAGTAAAACAAAACTGAAGTTAAGGCTGGCACTACGGCAAAGGGCTGATTTATTATTATATAGACCAATATTTCGGCTAACAAAATTACCCTTCCTCAGGGCCAGAACTATACCGAGAGAAAATATCTTTTAACGGCTCCTAAAATTTGAATTTAAAATTCACATAAGTGGTTAATAATTAACTACAATTATTAATACTAGATAGAATAATATACAGGTAAATGACTATACAAAAAGAGGAGTACCTCATAGATAGAGGTAGTGGGAGCCCTGTATTCAGTTTTCTTTTAAGAAATTGTGCTAGTGGCAGAGTTCATGTAAATTTATACCTTGATTTTAGCATGGCCTACCCCCAAAAGTGATTGACTTGCTGAAGGAAGAAAAATTCGGGTTATGATGGAATAATATTGGCTGTAGGAACGGTGAAAGTTAATAGCAGTTAACTGAGAATTGGCCAAAAAAATAGCAGTTAACTGGTATTTGGCCGAAAAAATTATAGTTAACTGAGAATTGGGTACCCCCATTAGCACCTTCTATTTAGAATTATTGTTTACAAACATTGTTTTTGTTATTCAAATGTAAGAGAAGTATGACACAACACCAAAACAACACCACTTTTCTTATAAGATCCAATGCGCATTGATCCATTGAATGTGCTAGCGTCAGCTGTTCGTTTACTTTCAAACTCATTCCCAGGACCTTTTCGTTTAGCCAAAACCTCCTGTCCCACCCAGTGAGTCACCCAGTGACAGTCCCACCCCGTAAGAGTAAAACACTGTCTTCTTGTTGCGAGGCAGAAATGGCGGCTGCCGGCGAAGGAAGATGGCCAAACAAAAAGGAGGAATATGAGCTTCAAGAAGTCATCGGTATAGTTTTGAAGTTTTGATTTTCATTCCCGAGATCAGATAAGGCAATGTTTAAAGCATGATTCTTTTCGCTTAGGGTACGGAGCAACGGCAGTTGTCCAAGCCGCAAACTGCATACCACGTAATGAACGAGTTGCTGTGAAGAGAATCGACTTGGAGAAATGTGGAGCAAGCATCGATGAAATGATGGTAAGCTAGCTCGTGTTTTGAAAACGTGCAAAATGATTTAGAAACGGTGAGTGTTAAAGTGCAAAGAACATGCTTCTGACAACTGCGTAAACTTGGTTTCATTACGAGCCGGCCATTAGTGTTATTAGTACTTGTACATAGTGTATGCTAGCTTTTTAAATTTTACGACGTATGAATGGCATTGCAAGGCTGCAAACAATCTTATGCTTGAATTTAGCATAAAGAAATATGTTATTTTCGTTGTTCTAGTTTTCTGTGTTTTCGTCGAGAAAAGTAAAATTTTCCGCTTAGAGCTTACTAGCTATAGCCACGCATGAAAAGTCATGATTAAGCTTATACTAAATTAACCGCTCCTGCTTAGTATTCGAGCTAACTTATATAAAGGAGCCTTTAAGGCCTCGCCTGTTTGGTAAAAGTATTGAGATAACTAAATGCATAAGCAAATGATAAATATGACATCATTGCAGATAAATATATATTTAATGCCAAGAGGGCCCACAACCCCCCCCCCCCCCTTCCCCTAACCCCCCAAACCCCCACTGGGTATTTGTCAAAATCTCTGCTCCCATGGTGGGGCATCAAGGTTTAAGGTCACTTCATTCCATGGTCAGATCGTTCCATCTTATAGGCAGATCATTCAGCAGTTTCAGTGTAAAACTCTACATGAAGTGTGCTTTTTTGGCTTCTTGGCTTAAAGAATTAGGTGTTCACATGAGTAACATCCTTGTTTCTGCTTGTGGCTTAAAGGCTTGTGAAAAATTCTGACTATATTGTGGAATGATATGACTATTAATTAGAAAAATCTGGATTGGAATGATTTGACCTTGACTATAGCATGTAAAGAGAGGAAAAGTGTGATATCATGTTACCATGGTTGCAAAATTTCTGGATCTCAACAACCTTTAAAATACTGTGACGGTGATGAATGTGTCCTTTTAAAAAGCAATAGAGTACCGAAGTGTGACGTCATAGAAAATGAAATTTTTTGAAATTATGGGATTTGTTAAGATATTCTGAAAGAACAACGTCCAAGACGCCTACTCGCCAAAAATTAGCAATTTGGGGCAGATTGTCTCTGAGATATTAGCCCAGTTATGCTCCGATGACTCCATACAAATCCTACTAAATCTTACCTTGTTCCTAATCTTATGAACCAAGCCAAATTTAGAAGGATTTGTATGGAATCGTCACAGCTTAACTGGGCTAATATCTTAGAGACAATTGCCACGAATTGCTAATTTTTGGCGAGTAGGCATCTTGGACGTTTTTCTCTCAGAATATCTTAACAAATCCCATAATTTCACAAATTTCATTTTTATGACATCATCACTTCGGTACTCTGTTAGGCCCTTTTTAAAACTCCAGCATGATTTTCTCAACTCACTTACATTGCAACTGAAGGATCTGAAGTGGGTACCTATTATGCATGGATATGTTAATTGTAGATCACTTGTAAGCCACTTGCATTCTTTATTAAACACTAACCCTTTTCAAGTCAACAAAAGCTGATCAGAACTTCCAAGGTTGCTTGGCCTAATTTTAATGGAATCCACGTTTTCTCCTTTGCATTCAATCAAAATATTTATCAATATACAGACTTCTATATTTTTGCACTAAAAACTAACCATTCTTTCTTTGTTTCTTTTTTTTTATTTTCTTTCACAGAAAGAGATTCGTACAATGAGTCAGTGTAACCATGAGAATGTAGTGAATTATTACACTTCATTTGTTGTTAAACAGGAGCTTTGGATTGTTATGAGATTGTTGAATGGAGGTATGGAACACAAGTAGATATTCCAGATGCAGCAGAGTGTTTTGAAATGGGGGGGGGGGGGGGGCATCTTCCACTCAGCCATATACATACCCCTACGCAGATTTTTTCAAAATGCTCTTTGCATTGTTCTTTGGCACAAGCAATCTTAACAGTGGCTAGTGTGTCTATAATCAATTTGTGACAACAAGTAGGCAGTTGTCCTGGCAGTCCTGCTTCATTGTGTTTCTTAGGTAGTTTTTTGAGTCATCTGAAGGCAGAAAATTTTGGCTCTGAAGTAGCTGATGTCACAGGTATTGTCAAATACATCCGTAAAAGTGTTTTTTGGCACCAAGCAACCCCCATTTTTATTTAGGGGGCTATGCACCCCCCTGCCCACTGCTCTGCCGCATGTATGCATTACCATTTAAAGAGGCTGTGTCTCAGCTTTCTGGTTTGTTATGTTCATATTGCATTCAGATCAATTTAGGTATCTGGGAAACTGCCCACCTACCCCTCCCCTAAGTCAGCATTAACACTTACTTCTCACTTAGGGTAAAATGTTGGATTAGGGGAGAGGTAGGTGGGCAGTTTCCCAGAAACCTGAACTACTGATCCTTGCATTCCACATGTCCTTGTTTGCTGTGGAATTAGTAAAAAATTACTTGGTCTTGAAAATGACAAAACCACAATGTCTCCTTAGTATGATCTCAAACCATATTCAAATGTTACAAGCAACAAAAATGACCTTTGAACAAATTAATGTTAGGCTAACAAGTTTTCAAAACCACAAATTAAAAATAAATATTGCAATCTGTTTCAGTGCTTGTCAAGTGTGTTTATCATTGCCTACCTTTGGCATTTACTGTCTTGTTTATTAAACCTTCTTTTTAACATTTTGAGCAGTTAATTTGATGTTTCACTCAATTTGGTCACAGTTCTCACTGTTTCTGTTTTGCTATTTGTTAAATGATGCAGGGTCGATGCTTGATGTAATAAAGCACCGAAAGAAGAGAAGCAACTGCGAAGATGGTGTCCTAGATGAAGCGGTGATAGCATCAGTGTTGAGAGAGGTTCTAAAGGGTTTGGATTACTTTCACAGCCAGGGTCTCATACACAGGTACATTTTAAAGCAGTGGTTTGCATAGTGACAAGCAAATGGTAGAAAAGAGTATAGATTTTGCCTCGTCACGCCTGCTTCCTGATGTGTGTCAGTGTTCTCACTAAGACTTTCCATGTAAATACTACAAGTAGGTGGGGAATCAAACAGGTAGGGATTTCTTTTGGTTCTATTTTTCTTCTATTTTCTAATGAAAGTACCCGGGAACCACTTTCATAGAAGTTGGGGGGATTAATTCCCCAGGCCCCGGCTCTTAATAGGGACTTTAGGATCCAATGACGTAGATGGCAACGAGAACGTCAAAAAAAACCAATTGGTTTAATAAGCAAAAAAAAAACAACTTTGCTAGTGCATCGTGCTTTTTCTGACATTTCTTTATTGTTTTTGCATGACTACAACATGAAAATGCCTATAATTAATTTTTGCATTTATGGAGGACAAAATTTTATCTCTCTTTCTGAGCCTGGATATGGTCCCTAACCCTTGAAATTCAGCTTCAGTAGGCTTCGCCTACATTTTACAAAGTAAGTGGGTAGCAAAAATCGCTATGACAGTCCTGGTGCCTCATGCCAGAAATTTTTATTTTTCTTGCCCATAGCAAACTACCATGTGTTGTCATGCACCTCTACACCAACCATTTTAGATGCATGTTAACCTTTTGCTTTGTTGTTGCAGGGATGTTAAAGCAGGCAACATTTTATTAGCTACTGATGGAACAGTACAATTAGCTGGTAAGTTCTTGAAGTTTGTTTCAGTCCTTTACAGTACTGCTACAAGAGAGATCCTACTTCCGCAATTCAGTGTTTTGTAATTATTGCTACAAATTTAATGTTCTCTTTCTTTAAACAATTTTTAATAACCCTACTAAACAATTCTACGGTAAGTGTATCTGAATCAATGCAGCAAGCTTACTTATTAATATTTATGTAACCCTATTGTTTTCATAGCAGTTTGTCTGCATCAACACATTATTAATTATGTTATTTTTATTCATAACAATTACTTTAGACTTTGGTGTAAGTTCTGTGATCAGTGACTATGGTGACAGATCAAGACCTAAAGTGCGAAAGACATTTGTTGGCACACCATGCTGGATGGCACCAGAAGTCATGGAGCAGGTACAAACTCTACATTAACGTTCTTCTAAGAGTCAAGCTCTAACATGCCACAAAATACAATCATCTGTATTTCCTGTTTCACATTTAAACAATAAAAGATTACATATTGTACACAAATGTAAGTGTATACTAATATAACAACCATGTACAATCTAATATGCAGCTAGCAAAATACAAATTTTAAGATTGGAAAGCTCGGACAGTTACTTTATCTTGCTTCCTATTGGCCGCTTATAGTTTATTCTCATGATTGTTTCTGTGAAATTTTTGTTTTTTTGTTTTTCTCTTTTTTGGTCTGTAAACTTATTAGTTTAATTGCCAAGTCCAGGGATGACTTACTCGTAATAATTGTCAATAACTTTGAGGAGTGATCTATTGTGAGAGATGAAGGCTGTGCTCTAGGAGTGCCTGGTGGCCCTAGCTGGCCCCTAACCTTTTCTCCTGTTTGACTGGAAAATCATACTTTTCAATAAATATCCTTAGAAATCTTATGCTGTCACCCTGGATTTTACAACTCAGAGCACTAGGCTCCTTTCAATATTTCTTAGGGCACAGTGTTGGGGGTATAATAAATTATCTGTAGTTTATACTTATACAATCAATAAAAAATTAAGGTTTGTCTTTTAATGATTTAGTTGTTTACATGTAATAGGTCCATGGCTATAATCACAAGGCTGACATCTGGAGTTTTGGTATCACAGCCATTGAATTAGCAACTGGCATAGCACCATATGCAAAATATCCAGCTATGAAGGTGAGTTGTAATTATTTTAGTGGTAAAAGCTCACTTAGAGAAAAAAGAGTACATGTACGTGTACAAGATTAAATGTACAAGTAAACAATGAGAGAGAGCTAAATTTTAGAGTATTTGCCCCCACCCCTTAAGAAAGGGTGCAGCAGGACATATTTGTAGTACATGTAGGTTTCTAATAGTGATTTGGAATAACTGTATAGACTGTTTACAGTCCCTATTTTTCCTTCAAGTTAATGTCAAGAAGAGTCTGTCCTACTTAATGCCAACCAGAAGTCAATTCCTTCCTCAGTTTATGTTGGCTCAAAGTGATCCAAAATAGCTTAAAAATAGGTGAAATCAAATGGTATCATGAAAGCATTTATAGAAATGGTGTCATGCCAATAACTTGTCAGTGTCAGCTTTCAATGCAATAACAACCTAACCTAAGATCAGACATTCTTTATATATTTTTGTTTTGCTTCTTTGCTTCTTTGGCTCGAGAGGGAAAAAAAATAACGCCTGATACATTTATTTAACAAGCCGTCAACCGCCCCCCAATTTACATAATCTAACGTCTGCTTGACCTGTCATGCTATTTTGGTGCGAATAATGTCTCTTTTGAAATCAATTTTAGGAAAAAAAAATTTTAAGTATGTCCATGTTCAGATGGTGCTTCCTAAAGAAAAATTTTAAATGTGTTGTTTTTGTGATGAAATACTGCTAGCTGGAGCTGCCGTACCTTTATTAAACAGCTACAAATAATAAAGAATTTACTGGTTAAAGCTTGTTGACTTTGTTCTGTACCGAAAGCAGAAAAAAAAATTAGGCTGAGGCACCATATTTCATGAACTGAAAGGTGTTGTGAAAGCGAAGATCGCTCAGAATAATTCGCAGGTTTCTGAAGGAGGAATTACAGTCAAACCAGGTCAAGATTCCATTCATGAATTGATTATTTAAAAAGTGAACCCGTTTGTTGCTTCTGTAACTTGTAGCCGGTATCAAATTGCTTTCAAATGATCGGTGAATTTTTAGTATATGATTTGATGGAAAATATTTCAATGGATGAAATTTCTATTTAGGCATTCTTCAAATTCAAGAAAACTGAGCCGGCAGAAATTTCATAACGAACTCATGTGTGTATTCACTGCTCATTACTCAAGCACCAGACTGAAATCAACAACAACTAACGGATGGCGGCATTTTGGCCAATCGGAACGGCGCAAATCATTCGTGTTGTTTCCTTTCCAATCAGAAAAAAGTCCAGATTCTGGCTTTTTTACATGTGATCTGACAGACAAATGTATCATGCCCTCTTCCCGTGAGAGACATAAAGGGTTAATAGGGAGAGGGCATGATCTCAGGCTACTAACAACCAATCAGATGCCTGCATCACTGGAGCAACACACTCGTTGAATGCAAGGAGCATAATACTGTAAAGATAATACTGTAAAATTCCAAAAGTAACGACCCCTCGAAAGTAGTGATAAAATGTCACAGGTGTTAGCAAATCCCAAAAGTAGCTACCCCCCCCCCCCGAAAATAACGACCCTCCAAAAGTAGCGACCTCAAAACTAATTTCATTTTTTGCCAAAAATAATGGATAGATATCCTGAACAAATGCCACACTGGCCCAAGGTTTATTATTAATGATTATTTTACATTTCTATTCATAACTCTTAAAGTACAGGATATATACATTACCGGTAACTTTTTTCAAAAAGTACTCCTTTCACATTTTTTGCAATTTTACTTTTTGAAGTGCCCATGTGGAGTACACGTTTTAGCCAGTCTGAAAGTAACAACCCCCCGATAGTAGTGAGCCTCCGAAAGTAACGATAGCAGAAGGGTTCTAAATTAGAAAGTAACAAGGGTTGTTACTTTTGGAACTTTATGGTATTGCAACAGTGCCTCCATTTTTTTTTTATACCTCCCCCTGCCCCCACTACCACCACCAGTGTAAACCCTAACACCCATCCATGAAACCTACATGACTGATGACTGGCCATCATGGTAAAGACTTGATCTCCTCAATCTTAACGAAAAAATAATTAATATGGTACTGTAAACAGTCTGATAAATGAACAACCAATATAGCTGACATGATAAAAACTCCTTATATTTTCTTGTTCTATTAGGTGTTAATGTTGACACTTCAGAATGAACCCCCTTCCCTTGATACAGTGGCACAGAATGAAGGCAACAAAGAAGGCTACAAGAAGTACTCAAAAGTGTTCAGAAAGATGATCATTTCTTGTCTACAAAAAGACCCAGCACAGAGGTATAATTTGTGTTGTTTATTTTATTATTTACTTTTTTATTTCTTTTATTTTTCTACTCAGAATGGTCTACAGTGGATTTATTCTCGTTCTCTGTAATGTTAGATGTACTTTGTGGATAACTGTGATAACTTGATTTGTTTTGTTTTGGTGTAAAATTTTCAGACCAGATGCAAGTGAGTTATTGAAGTTGCCCTTCTTCAAAAAAGCTAGGGTGAGTTTACAGCATTCTGAAACATAATAATAACCTGTGAAGCAGGCCCAAAGGAAGTGTTAGGTGCTTGTAATAGTTCAATAAAGAGGAAACAACTGCTTAATAGACCTACTAAAATTAATCGTTTCCTTTCCCATATTGAAGTGAATGTTACATTACTGTTAATTATTATTTTAAATTATCTAGTAGTCCAGGGCCCTGTTTTTCTATTATTTATTTATTTATATGTTATAATTCACAAAGGTTTCCCATCACTGCCCAACAAATAAATAATAATAATAATAATAATAATAATAATAATAATAAGTAGATGGTAAAATGAAATGATGTATAAAATCAATAAGAGAGATTAAAATAATTAGTGAGAGCAGATTTACGTAAATGCCTAAAATAATAATCTCTGTTAATAGTTGGTAACCTTACGGGTCCAAGATCCAAATTCTGATTAATTGAAGTACAAAAGACTGGTTCCTACAGTAGCTAAGAAACCAGTCCATTTTGTTTTCTTTACTGATTAGTTTTATCATTACATTGTATCAGTAAACCTACATGTATTGAAACTTTTATCTTTTACACATGTATGTAAACGACTTGTAACAGCTTTTTGGGCCTGTTATTTATCAGGAGTTTCGAGAATTGTACCCCAGTCCTTGGATACATGTACATCATACTTTAACCCATTTTGGAGGTGCATGAGAAAATGGAGGGCTGCTCTGATCGCAAGGGAGGAGAAGGCCTGCAAGAAGTCAGACTTCTTACTTTTCTCCTTGCATGACTTATGCCCCTGTCCTCCCCCATGTTAATTTTTTATGTGCCCGTCACACAGGCACATTCATGCATAATGACGGAGCGTTCAGCGCGTTAGACTCTCAATCTGGCCAATCTGCTCTGACCCGGTGCTGGATTTGTTCTTTGTTGTCCTAGGCGCAGTTGTTCGTAGGTCAATTAGTGCTTAACTAGCTTGCGAAAACATCCGTTTCTCCTCGCTCTTCGCCACTTGAGGAGAAATGGTTGTTTTCGCAGGCTAAATGCTTAACCAGGGGTTAGATTTAACCTGGGTTTCTTTTTCTTTTGTTCTAAAGCATTTTCTCGGATAATTTTCTCTGTTATTTTTAGAGCTTCCAATCATCAGCTTGTAGACAAAAAGAATTAAACTGATCAGAAATGTCTTTTAAGCTTTCATATCTGAATTCAAATCTCGCACTAACCCTGGGTTATCGTAACCCAGCTTTGAACAACTCGACCCTGAGTTCAAATCCTTGGCCACACTTGTTAATGGCCAAATGGTTGCCTCTTCCGGTTATTGGGATTTTTAATCCTGTCGTGTTTTATTTACATTATTTGTTTCTAATAAGTCATTTTGAGTGGTTAGGGACGGACCATTAGAAAAGTTAGCGGGAGGGATTTATTGAACTTTTCAAATAAACAAACTCTTGCATGTGTAACTTTTTTTTTTAAATGATAATGGTTATAGTACAGGGCTGTAATTACAATAAAAATAATGCTTACTGTAATGATGATGAAAGTAACAACATTATAATAATGACGATGAAACAGTCATTGATGCAATTTTTGTGTTAATTTGTTAGGAGAAAGACTTTTTAGTGGAAGCGTTAGTTCCCCTAATGCCTTCATTGGGCGAAAGATCTCAAAAGGTGAGATATTTTCTTTGATGTTTCTTGTACAATCAGTTAATGTCATAAGAGTTTATAGAAAGGAATTCCAAGGTACTTTCCATTCAACCCAAAATTGCAGAAAATTTCGGTTGGTACATCAAATGGAACGGACCATTTCGGTTTTGTCCTACCGGAATATTCGTGACCAGCTTTGAAGGTCGTCCACTTTGACCGGTCTGGCACGTCATTTTGGACCAAAATATCCGTTTCTATTTGACAAATTGTTGTCCCCAGTACCGCTCTTTTGTATCCTAGTTACAAGAATAATAACCAAACGTGCGGTGGCCTGGGTCTGGGCCTGGGTCTGTGCAACCTGAATGTACCGTTCCATTTGGCACCTGAAATTTCCGAAATTTCAAAGCGTTGAATGGAAAGCGCCTCCAAACTCCACAGTAAGACCAACTGGCTGAGTCATTGGGTTACATCCTTTAACCCTTTTCTCCCAACAAAACCAATACATTATACAGGTAAATAGTCTTGAGAATTGACAAAATGATCGTCAAAATGAAAAGGCTTTGGTCTTTCCAAGTTCTCAACTAACTCTTCAGGAAACTGTATGGAGATCAGTAGAGAGAATTTGTATGTGGATATTGGGGCTTAACAGTGCCAAATGATGACCAGGGTATGACTTTCTGTTGATATATATATATATATTTTTGATTGACTTTCTTCATTGTTTAGGTTAAACGAGTCCCAGGCTCCAGTGGGAGACTACACCGGGCTGCAGATGGCAGCTGGGAGTGGTCTGATGACGAGGGTCATAAAGACGGTGATAGTGATGACGGCAATGACGATAATAAGGATCAGAAAAAACCCAAGGTAAAAATATATCATCTAGATATGTAAATTGTACATTTGTATAGAGAAGGTCAGTAACCAGGGGCGTAGATAGCTTTTCAACTATTTGTAGGCCTGGTTGACGTTCATTTCCACATATCCTGAAAATTGCACGCATGATTAGTACGCACTGACCTCACCAACAAGCAGAGGTAGAGGTAGAGTTATCAAACCAAAACTTTGTTGGGCCGGGCCTACAGGTCTTTGGGCTGGCTATGCCTCTGGTAACTCTCCAGGTTTGCATGGTCTGTGATTGAAGAATGAAACATTACAACATAACTATTATTCAACAGAAACAATAACCCTAGCCCTAGAATAAATTAAAGAAGCTACTGCTTCTACAGGCCAATGAAAATACAGGTCTCAAGTGGAAGAGCAACTGTACCACTCTTTGTCAACGGTAGCTAGTTACGTGTTAGTCACATTGTTGTGGCTGTTTCGTTCTGACAGCGTACTGCTGTTCTCACACACTTCTTTTCCTGCTCTTTCGTAAGCTCAGCTGACAACGAAAAAGGATGTCTTCGTTGATGGTCTTCGTTGATGGTGCCGACTTGGTTTTTCCCAAAGTGAATAGGTGGAATGTTTATAAAGCCCGTCAGACTCCTTTGTTATATGTTTTAGTGGACTTCAAGGTGCACAACGTTCAATAGCATTTCTATCATTGTCATCTTATTGACCAATTAAAACGTCTCATTAATTTATTCTGTGTTGAGAAAATCTCCTTCTCGTAGTTGTTCTCGTCTTAGAATCCAAAGGTTTTGATCTCGCTAGAACTTGCCGGCTATCTTGTTTTCCCGCCAAAATGGTTCACGCGCGCGCACTGCTTAGTGTTGAGAAATTCTCATAGTCATTCCCGTCTTAGTTTCTAAAGTTCTCCATTGAATGGTGCACCACGAACTTAACTCATAGGTGATGGGCTTCAATTCTAAGCATTCTCTGTTCCCTGTGACAGACTTAAAAATTCTGAATCAACTGTTTTATTAAAATTATTAGTGTGGCAGTTTTGTTACGGAAATTGTGCATTTACTCTTGTTATGTTGTTTAAAGGAAAACCGCTCCAAGGCAGAAGGCAAGAATGTTGAAGTTCAGCACCAACCAACACCGACAACACCCAAACCTCGTAAGTATAAACGCACTTGCGTTGTGAATCCCCTTCTTAATTTTCCTTTCAGGGATCATTGATGTCAGGCATTCTCTACTTGTTCGTGGGCTAAGCTTTGCTTTTACTCGGTTTTGGGTCCCACTTTCCGCTCAGTAAATAGCATCTATCATTTATTCAAATTTTTCTTCTTTTTTTATTTGCTTCAACCACCATCCTGCTAGAGTAGACGAAATATAAGATTTTTTTTCTATTATTCAACGATTGATCTCACCCAAACAAAATATTGCACAATTGACGTCTTGCAAAGACAGAAGAGAGGTAAATCGGCTGTTGGTAGTGCATGGGTGGAGAATACGAAAATATGAAGAAATTTTATAAGTAAGGATCAGAAAATTTTTCTAGTATCTTGAATGTCACCTGCCATAATAGCGTCCGGTGGACCTAGGTGAAGAGAGCAAATTTTGCAGGAAAAGATCTTATAGACCAGGCCTCGGTTGTTTTTAAAAACGTTAGATAGCACTATCCACCGGATAGATCACTGTCGTACGTTATAATAATAATAACGTCTTTATTAAAAAGCATCCGATAAAATTACATATCTGATGTTACAGTAAAAATATATATTGATAGAAAAAAAAATTACAATGATTAAGACGAATAAAAAAGATTAAATTGATTAAAAATACATATGGGGTATTTACACAGCTAGATTATATTTAAAAATTAATCTATTAAAAAAGCTATCTTTGAAACGTTCAGTGTTAATGCTGGGCCTGACAATGGATTTCCTTCGAAGGTTTGCAATACAGTCTTTGTACCTTGGGAGCAAGCTTTTTAATGGATGGTCATCGCGTTTGAGGTTATAAAAAAGGCGTCTGTCGCTTTTCTCCAAAAGTTCATATATGTTGTAATTGACCGACGTATAACGCCTCTTATAGCATCTTTTTAAAAACCTTTGTATAACAGTAAGTTCGGAAACACTTGCAGCATAAACTGAAAGACCGTATAATAACTTAGGGATCACAATTGAATTAAAGAGGTGGTCTATTTCATCTTGTGTATATCCTTCTTTACGTAGGCTTCTGATGACAAATAAACACTTGTTGGCTTCATGGAGCTTGGCCTTGACATGCAAGCCAAACTTACAATTACCTTGAATTGTGACGCCTAATAAAGAAATGTTATTATATTGTTTGATATTGTGAGACATTGGGTAGACTGTTGAATTGCCTCTCTTACGCATAATTAGCTCCTTACATTTACTAGTGTTACAATGCATGTCATTTGCAACAGTCCAATCCATAAACTTGGACAAGGCAATGTCAGATATATCCGGGGAATCTTTAGTAATCGTGACTAAGACGGTTGAATCGTCTGCATATTTAAACAAGGATATATCTTTGTACCCATCTATCTCTAGGTCATTCAAAAATATGTTGAAAAGATATGGGCCACTGACACTTCCCTGTGTTGTTCCCTTGTTAACAATTTTCCACTGGCATGTCAAATTATTAAAAATCACCCTTTGTTTTCTACCTTCGAGAAAGTTGGCATACCAGTTAACAATGAATGAATCAAGTGGACTATGTTTCAGCTTTTCAACTAGAAGATTGTGTTTAACGTTATCAAAGGCTTTAGACAAATCCATCGTGAACATTCTCACCGCTAAGGTGTCCCGTTTATCCAATGCCGCAAGAAATGTATGTTGCATTTTCAACAGAGCGTTAACACAACTTCAACCTGAACGGTACGCAAATTGAGAATTATTCAGATATTAGGTTATAAGTATCAAGGAAACCAATTGCGCTATCCAATGGATAGAGATTTATCCATTGGACATAGGGTTATACACCTTACCTTATTCACCAACTGGTCTGACTTGCCATTTAATGTGTTGTGTGTCCTTTTTGTCTCATGTCAGCGACCCCCTTTACCGATGAATCACTTCAAATCATAGAGGGGAACTTTTTTAGATTCTGGTACTGATTCTGGTTGCTTTTCCAGACTGAGTAGTTTCGTCCTCCAAAATCAGGATGCAATTATCAACATAACTATTTGCTGAGTGTTGTGTCCTCGAGCCATGTTCCTTGACTCTCCATTTTCCATTTTCTTCACTTCCGCAGCTCCGCAAATTAACCTGGATCTTACTCTAAGACTAAGGTAAGTATTTCGATCGTTATTTGCTACAAATCGCGCGGCTGTGGATTGTTAGCTGATTAAAGGACTGTGTTTCACGGCAGCATTGTCCATTTTGTTTTGTTCCGCTACGAAATAACTTGCTAGGAAAGGCTTGTTTGCAGAGGAAAGTGCTCTAAGGTTATCCAGCTAGTTTACAGGCACTCCACTCAAATACTTAGAAACGAATAACTCAAATACAACATAACAGTATTAAATACCCCTAATGGCAGGTGCGAACCAGTTTGCTATTTACTAGCGTGTCCGAGTCGTCAGAGCGGGACTAGAACCCGGGACTGCCGGATTGCGATTCCCGCCGACGGGCTGCTCACTTGGCCACGCTGCCTCATGTGAGTGTGAGTGTAGTTGGAGAAATTACTTCTAAATGACAAAATAATCGTTTCGTTTCATACATACATTTGTAATAATATGTCGCTACTAGCGCTAGAATTAAAAGTTGCAAATACATGTAACAGAGAACTGAAACTGAAAGGTATCACAGTTTTCAGAAAACTTCGATTGCCACCCGTTTTATTTTCCTCAGTTTTGTCCATTGGTATTTACCAAGTGAGAAGGATGTAGCTCATTCTCTCTTGTATTTACCTAGCCGTGTTAATTAAATGTTTGGTGACTGTGTTTTGTTTTGTTTGTTAGTGTGGTGTATTTTTTGTTTGTTTGTTTGTTTGTTTGTTTTTGTTTTGTGTTGTTTTTTCTGCTTCTGTTGTTGATTGTTTTTCGTCACGCAATTTGGTGGCCACTTCCTAGCGGCGCGATTTGGCTAAAATCAGCCGGTACGAACCTCTCTCCTTCAAGGCACCCAGCGGAATTACTTGCTCTGTACTTGTATTTCTTGTCGTTCAGTTAATGTTCATCAGAGTATAACATAACTGCGCTTCCGATGAAAATATAAACCTTTTTTTAAGGTATGTCAACATTGCGCCATCTCCGCCTTAAAAGGGAATCATGTCATTGAAAAGCCGAGAACCTGTTTGACCTTCAAACCATGTAGGTTCAGGATTTTTGGTTTTGTTTTGTTTTTTTCTTTGCAGTATTTCACCAACTGTTATCTTTTTTATTACACAGGAATGCCAAGAAAGAATTGAATGATATCAGATTTGATTTTACCCCCGGAAAAGGTAAGCAGAATGTTTCCATCTATCAAGAGTGATTGCCTCAAGTATTTAGAGCAGTGTCTTATAAGAATTAATTCTTGCTCTCAATCCTCCGTTTCGAAGAAAAAAAGGGTTAGGCCTTTGTGATTTAACTTCAACTTGTATGGTAAGCCTGCCTGGTGGAACATCAATGTGATTGTCGGTACGTTTGCAATCAAGTTGGAACTGATTGCGGAGGAACAGTGTAATGCTTGGAATTCCTTTTTACTTTGTTCGACAGCATTTAATGTGGTCCCCAAGTTGTGGGTTGCCTGTGATTCGTTGTAGCTCAAATAGCTTACCCAGCACTCCGTTAACTTATTGTTGTTACTACAGAGNCATGTCATTGAAAAGCCGAGAACCTGTTTGACCTTCAAACCATGTAGGTTCAGGATTTTTGGTTTTGTTTTGTTTTTTTCTTTGCAGTATTTCACCAACTGTTATCTTTTTTATTACACAGGAATGCCAAGAAAGAATTGAATGATATCAGATTTGATTTTACCCCCGGAAAAGGTAAGCAGAATGTTTCCATCTATCAAGAGTGATTGCCTCAAGTATTTAGAGCAGTGTCTTATAAGAATTAATTCTTGCTCTCAATCCTCCGTTTCGAAGAAAAAAAGGGTTAGGCCTTTGTGATTTAACTTCAACTTGTATGGTAAGCCTGCCTGGTGGAACATCAATGTGATTGTCGGTACGTTTGCAATCAAGTTGGAACTGATTGCGGAGGAACAGTGTAATGCTTGGAATTCCTTTTTACTTTGTTCGACAGCATTTAATGTGGTCCCCAAGTTGTGGGTTGCCTGTGATTCGTTGTAGCTCAAATAGCTTACCCAGCACTCCGTTAACTTATTGTTGTTACTACAGAGGGGTGAATTTAAGTTTTATTGACTGGCCAATCATTTCCATTCCCTAGATACACCCGAGGGTGTCGCACAAGAGCTGGTATCAGCAGGTTTAATAAGTGGACAAGATTTAGTAGTCGGTAAGGATTACTTCTTCAAACGTATTTACTAGCCTGCAGTGCAGGCGTTTTCATCGGGCGCGCGAATGGTTTTAATCGCGAAAGCGCCATGTTGAAACTCCCGAAGGGAGGAGGAAATGGGGCGAGTCAAGGGGAGGGGGGAAGGGGCGGGGAGAAAGAAGAGAAATATTTTTTCTCTCCTCCCCCTCCCCCCTCTCCTTTTTTCGCCCTCACGCCTACCCTTAGGGTTACTATCATATTACTACTCTCCCCAATCTTCCCCTGTCATAAATCAAAGATGGTGGCTTTATCGTAGCGATACGATGAACAAGCATTCGTTCACCCAAAATACGCCTGCACTGCAGGCTACGTATTTACCCACGCTGCATCCAGAAGTTATAAAAACTCGTTAATACATGTAACGGAAAGGAAAAACGATATAAAAAAGAGCGATAAACAACAGCAACGATCATGACAGCAATAATTTAAAATTACCATTCCTCAATCATCTATTTATTATGCAAACAACTAGTAATAATAATTTTGATATACACAATCTAAATTCGTCTATGTACAAATAGTATTAAAATAAAAAATAATAATGATCACTGTTAGAATTAAAGATCATGCTTATTTGAAATATGTTTCAATTAATAATGGCAGTAGGACTGAGTGGAGTCCAATACGGTCTGACCGCGTAGCGGGAGATCGATTTGTTTAATCACGAGTATGATTACAGACCGAATTGGACAACACGAAGTTCTGTTACTCTGGACGATAGCAAAATTTGTGATTTTTCACGCTTTTTTAAATGAAAACACAAGAAATTCAGAGAGTTTCTTGCTAGCAGTGAAAAAATAAAGCCATTTAAGAGCGCGCGCGATATCCGGCGCGTACTGTCCAATTACACTGTCCTGTTAGTGCTGAAATCAGGACAGTTGATAGCCAATCAGATTTGAGAATTTTGTCATAGTTTTGAGTAAAGTAAGAATATCCTTGTCGCTTCTAACATACGTGGGTAAACAATTCCAAAGTTTTGCTGCCAGAAATGAGAATAATTTGTGGCACCACTCTTAATTAAAACTGTGTAGCATTAAAAGTGTGCCCGACCCTCCTAAATTATAATTACAGATTTTGATTTAAAAAATTCTTCTACAAAATTCTTACGTAGATGAAATAGAGGCAGTCGCTCGTAAACTTAAAAGTTGAACCATGCTTTACCTTTATGTTTGCATCGTGTCTATTTTATTTACGTGCGTACGCACGGCTTTAGCGTCGACGACGGCAACGAGAAGGTCAAAAAGCAATGGGTTTGATAAGCAAAGTATCAAGTTTCGCACGTGCAACCCGCCTTTTGGTACCTTTCTTTGCCGTGCCTGCATGACCACGAAATCTAATGCACGATACGAGAATCGCGTAGCACACGCGACGCGATTCTTATCGCGCAGGGAACGAGTCACGACTTGCAACTTTTGAGCAGTACTGAATTGCTCCTCTTGGATAAACGTAGACAGGGAAGTACTTCAGTCGCATGCCGCAAAACCATTCTGCTGACGGTAAATCTGGGTGGTTGAACGAAAGATCTTTGTATTTCGGTTGAACTATCAAACTTACGAATAGCCTATTCCAGACTCCAAGATAGTAGGGAAAGCGCACAGCGAAAAAGTTGTGAGAAAACCGCGGGGGAGCTGGGGAGAGACAGGGAAGTGGACCGAAAGCACTGTTTTCAAGGCGGTTGTCACTTTTCTAATCTGCGGCACGTTTGCGGTGACAGTTTTCACGCTTTGCGGAGTCCCGGGGTTTCCGGGATGGAAATGAAAATTTATGAGAGATCGTTGCAAGCTCTCTTTTCCTCGGCCCCTCGCTCGCGCGTTCTCGTGAGGCTCGCTTTGCTTGCCCAAATAGGAGAGCTTGCTCGCAGGCTATCCTGTTTTCAATACTTCATTACAGTATACCAGCACTTGGTACCCTACGATTGGTGTTTTTTGGCAGTTGACGTCAACCTCGTCAATTGCTTAGCTTCGCGCACGTAGGGACAAAGAAAACGCATAGCGAGCGTGTGAAACCCTCCTACACA
>CALNXI010000548.1:27314-37921 GCA_942486025.1 Porites evermanni | reverse complement strand
ATTAACTATCAATTCAAGAGAAGTGAACTAAAAAATGTAGAGAAGTTGGTGAAGCAAACAGTTCAAGCCTTAAAGCCTTATTAGAATAGACTGGGAATGTACATTTTTGTACAATCTGTGAAATTGTATTCCTAGTTGCAATTTTTTGTATGAACCCTGGATAAGCTGATATCATTAGGAAACCATGTACAATGTACATCAAATACTCCAACCATGTTAGACTGGAAGATCAATAGAAATGTTTCCAGTAAAATTTATGTTCACTGAAGTGTGTGGTTTTTAAAACATCAGATTTGTGCTCCATCCAGTAGAGCATCTGGCAGAACCGGAGACAACGGGGAAAAGGCTCTTTCAGACCCTAGTGGGGGAGGGAAGGGAGGGGTCTTGAAAGAATTGTTTTGCTTAAAAAATTAGGGTGAGGAAAGGTGGTTGGCCTTTGTAATTTCCCCCAGATCTACCACTGCTATAAGGGGGGCCGTTAGGACATTGATTGAGTAATTTTGATTTTCAGTGGACAAAAATCTTGTACCAGAATAATTTACAGCATATTGCATTCTTTCTTACATTTTTCAAGGGCTCAAGATGTAATAAATCGTCTGTACTAACAGTAAAAAAAAAAATTCTCATGGGAGCCGAGAAAATGAATGTCAAATTTCACAGAATTACTTCTTACACATGAAATTTTCAGAATTTTTCATGTGTAATCACAATTCTTGTGAAATTTGACATTCATTTTCTCGACTTCCACAAGAAATTCTCTTTGGTGTTACTACAGATGATTTATTACGTCTTAAGCCCTTGAAAAATTCTAAAAAGAATGCAATATTCTTTAAATTTTTCTGGTATAAGGTTTTTGTCCACTGAAAATTAAAATTACTCAATTTCCTGGCAGATACTGTCTTAAATTTAATTTTTCAACCCAGGATAAAAATAAAACACAAAAAAACAAACCTTTCTGTCTTGAGCAAATTTTATTGATTTCATAATTAATTTGGTATTTGTTTACACTTAAAGGTGATGCCTGCAGTCTTCTCCACTCCATCCACTATAGCAACGACAGCTCAAAAATTTCCATTGATCAGACAAAAAGTCTAGGTTAACCTCAAGACTTGACGCTTTGAAATATAAATCAGGATTTAACTGAAATTTGCACCTTCCATGTAAATTGCAAAACTCCTGACTGCAATTCTGCGCTATGCTGGTGATGCTTTTAACAAGAGGTCCCAGAAAATTGTCAATGTAGTTCTTTAATTCAATGCAGTCAGTTTTGGTGGCCTCAGAATGGTGGTCTCCCCAGATTACAACCCCAGCTGTTCCTTGTTCTGCAGACTGTAGTATTGTTGACATTATATCACCCTGTCAATTAGATAACAACAATAACAATGCTATACCTTGAAAGTGGTGGAGCGGGTGTGTTTTGGAAGGAGGGGGCAGGTGGAGCAAGCAACCTGGCTGCTGGGAGTAGGCTGTTTGCAACTCACCGACAATGTCATACGAAAAGAAATTAATATTATGGCGCTGGAAAGCCAATTTTGACTAGGTGATTTGCACAAAAGACTATAAGATTGTAAGGGTTTGTATGGGGAAAAAACTGCTGGTCCACAAGACAATGTAGTGCAGCAACTTTCTACATTGATCCTTCAGCCATGAACATTATTTCATTAACATTATTTTATACATGCATTTATGAAATGGACTTTATAAGCATGAAGCAATATTGACACATGCACATAATTATGCAATATTGGCCAAGGCCTGGATACAGGCCAAGTTTTTTTAAAATATGTCATCAAGGCCAATAAAAACAAGTACAAAGAAAAAAAAATTGAAGCCAACAGCTACCCATCTTGGCCAAACAAGTCCCGCTAAAATTTACAATCAAAGAGAATTTATCATAATTATGGTTTTAATCTGTGTACCCATACAGCAAATCCTAAGAAGGCATGATAGGCCCAGAGACTCCAGTATATGCACAGTGTATAGCTCAGTAGTTAAAGGCTCCAATTTAGCACTTGAAGGGTCATGCATTCAATTTTCACCTACATGTAGACGGCGAGCAGTTTCTTGATGTTTTTCTTTTGAGACACTGCAGAATGTGAGGACATTATTTTAGCTTTTCGCTCACTGTGGGTGGCTCTGAGGAAAGAAGGACAACCGCTTGCGGTCTAATTTTCACCTGGAGGCTCTCGAAATTTGTTGTGGGCTTTCTGGTGTAAAATTTCCCTAGTTCTTCACAATTAATTAGGAGACACCATGACCAAGTGGTTTAATCGCTGGACTTGCAATTCAGAGGCCCCACATTCAAATCCCTCCATGACCACTAGCTGGATTTGTTCCTAATTGGTCAGGTGAGGATCTGGGATCAATACTGACCGATTTCCTATGAATGAGGGGCAGAGGAAGCAAGCTTCTAGGGGAGCCCGGGGGAATTTAACTCTGGGAATTTATTTTGGAAGTTCTCTTTCCCAGGTTTCAGATTTATTGAGGGCACATCTAATGTTCAGAAACTGGAAAAAGAGAACATTTTTTTGTCCAGACCATTTTCCAGATTTCAACTTGAAAAGTTCTATTATTGTTAAAAACATATTTATTATGAAAAATCTGACTGATTTCCGTAAAAGGGTGGAAACTGGTGTGAATCCCAACCTGTTGGTTGTCCTGAGTTCAATCCTCGACTATACTTGTAAATACAATGTAGCCAGCTGGTTTGCCTTAGGCGAGTTGGGGTCTTAACACCATCATGTTTGATTGAAATTATTTGTTTCAGGCATTTACCTAACCTCGCTAAGCACTAGTGCTCATATAAAAATACTGCTGAGGATAAACATTAATTGACTTACCACATTGAGGTACACCTGAGATACTGCATATGTTATTCGAACATACGGGAACACAGGAATGGGGCTTCCATCCAACTTCTTAGCGAATCTAAAGCTTTCCAGAAGCCTGTACTTCACAAACAATGTGCCATTCAGTTTTGCCTTGTCGTGAAGATATATTGATGGAAACAGCACTGAACTCCACTCAAACAACCAAGAAATTTGATCATTGTACTTCATGGTGACTTGACTGCAATTGTCAGCATCTTTGTCATTGTAACAATTTGGAAATCCATAAAATCCCCACAAGGACTTTGGGCGAAGTTTCTGAACAAGCAGCAAAGTTTCTTCCATGAATTCTCGGGCTGCTGTTTCAAACTCAACTCTAGCTATGTCTTCAACTAAACTATCTGGCCACAAAGGGTGTCTCTGTTTGACCAGTTCCATAGACTTGTTCCTATGAATTGAAAAATAATCAATTTTGTAATTATCATTTTGCATCACTCAAGTGCTAGTGCCTGTTTATACCCAACTTCAGAATTAACAAGGACAAATTTGATCATAAAATAATCATTTTCTTTCTTTTCATTCATTCATTAATTCATTCCATCGAATCAATTGATTGATGGAATGAATGAGTTTGATTTTGATTGATTGATTCTGATTTTAGATAAATAAATCAATCATTCATTCATTCAATCAATCAGTCATTCATAAAGTTCTGTAAATTATTCACGTAAGGTTTGTAGGTTGGTCTCATGCAAGGACATGGAATTAGGTGTTGCAGTAACAAGATCTCAATAACACCAAAAATTCAAATTAATCTTGATCTTCTCTGATAAACACTTTTATTTGACCGTTTTCACTTAACCTGTTTAAAATTAATAACTTTAAGAAGTGACTTCTTTTTGTTTTGGTTCAGATAGAATCTAATTATAATCTGTACATCTTATGGACATTACTCGGAGACTATGGGTACCTGTGGATGCCAATTTTGTCACGTGCTTTCCATCAAATTAGCTTTTTTTCGGGTGAAATATTCAATAATATCGAGAACAAATTTTGCGTGGTAAATTATGCTACTAGTGAGCTTAGTGCAACCACAACGTATTGGAAACGAGAAAATCAAGAAAGCAACAGTTTTAATAAGCAAAGCAAAAACTCTGATCATGCAGCACAATTTTTGGGCAGATTTTTTACCAGTCTTGATTGGAATAGCAATGTGATCCGTGCTTTAATCCCTAAGATCTTTGCTTCATCAACAGCAATTGTCGTGACTTTGATTTCTTTGGAAAGACCCAATATAGAGGTTCAACAATCAAAGTGTTCAACTATTTAAAGACAAAACAAAATTCTGACAGACCTATAGATGGAAAGTTTATCCCAGTTTCTGTCAAACACAGGTCTCCAGTATTCCCAGTCAATTACACCAATACCTTGAAATTCATTATCAGGAATGATATTTGCTACATCTTGCTCTACTTTTAATAAGTGTGCTGTAAGATTTCCAAGCTGTCACATAAAAAGAAAAAAAAAGGACATGTGTACCTTAAAGTTGGCACACACATACATCATGTACAGTTACACTGTTTACTGTAGGTAGCCATTGCGACTCCTAAAGGTGGAATCGCTATATTAAGATCTCTCCTTACAGATAACCCACCCAGTCCAGGAAAGGTTGGTCATCCCACTGATCTCTATGTCCCGTCACTCTTTTCGAACAGTGATACATGGGTTCTCACAAGAACCAGATACAGTGTAAGTGAAAGTGCTGTGAGACTGGACCTATGGTTTTGAGAAGACTAGAAAGTCTAACAGTTTGCAGATGTCATTACCACAGGAAAAAATAACGGATTCCCATTTTTGGATATTTTAGGGTATTTAAAGAATACCCATAAAAATCCCAAATTTGGCATAGTGAGACAAGTCCCAACCAGGGAATTCCCAACCAAGTTCCCTGATTGGGACTTGTCTCATTCTTCCAAATTTGGGATTTTTGTGGGTATTCTTTAAATTCCCTAAAATATCCAAAAATGGGAACCGGTTATTTTTTCCTGTGTACAAGGGCAGCACTTTCTTCTCAGTTATAAAATTTAAAGACCCTGAGTGGTTTGAACGCAACCTCCTGCTTGGCAGACTCGTGCTCTCCCAATAGCCTGCATTGAAAGCATTTTCTTCGCACATGCAAATGTTTTTGCTTGCAGAAATTCCATAGCACCTACCCCAAGGGTTGCTATTTCTGCTCTCCCCAATCTTCCTCTGTCATAAAATTAAAGATCAGGACTACATGCAACAATAGGAACATAAACAAGCAGCTTTCGTCCTTCCAAAATACGCCTGCAATAGCTGCAGGCTACTCTCCCAACTGAGCTAACCAGGCAGTAGAGTTGCAAGGGAAAAGCTTAGTGCCTAGTAACCTCTACTTCTCCTTTTCAATGGCATAAGTCTTTGTGAAATTAATGATTTGTNAGTGAGACAAGTCCCAACCAGGGAATTCCCAACCAAGTTCCCTGATTGGGACTTGTCTCATTCTTCCAAATTTGGGATTTTTGTGGGTATTCTTTAAATTCCCTAAAATATCCAAAAATGGGAACCGGTTATTTTTTCCTGTGTACAAGGGCAGCACTTTCTTCTCAGTTATAAAATTTAAAGACCCTGAGTGGTTTGAACGCAACCTCCTGCTTGGCAGACTCGTGCTCTCCCAATAGCCTGCATTGAAAGCATTTTCTTCGCACATGCAAATGTTTTTGCTTGCAGAAATTCCATAGCACCTACCCCAAGGGTTGCTATTTCTGCTCTCCCCAATCTTCCTCTGTCATAAAATTAAAGATCAGGACTACATGCAACAATAGGAACATAAACAAGCAGCTTTCGTCCTTCCAAAATACGCCTGCAATAGCTGCAGGCTACTCTCCCAACTGAGCTAACCAGGCAGTAGAGTTGCAAGGGAAAAGCTTAGTGCCTAGTAACCTCTACTTCTCCTTTTCAATGGCATAAGTCTTTGTGAAATTAATGATTTGTCAATTTGGCTGCTGCAAGTTTGCAGGTGACGACATGACTGCCAGTGCCACTTTGGTTGCCGAAAAACAAAAGCGTTTCCCTCCGCTTGTATCTTAACTTTTTATTTTATTTTTTTTTTCTCAAATTCTCCGTTGTCACGTTGTCACGTAGTTGCAAACCCAAAAAAAAACCCTGCAACTCTACTACAATAACAAGTCCACTACCTGAGGTACACCACCGTTGAAAGCTTTTCCATTGCTGTCAAAATACGGATAAAATCCAAGTTGTGTGTCGTAGAATATAACGATATATTCCCCACACCACTTCTGGTCTTTGTTCACCACGATGTCAAAAGCACTCAGATCTAAAGAAACATTCCATTTTGGTTTACATTGATCTGTAGGTGTGTTCCATACGGTTATAAATGGTTTGTTAGGCAGAGAAGGTCCGTGGAAACAGCCAGAACTACACAGTACCACAGATGAAATCAGTGAGACAATATAATGTAAGGTCAATGCACTCGTGAAGCTAACAATCGTCCTCATTTTGTTGTCCTTGAGTCGAGCTGCACAGAAGAAGTTAGCGTGACAACATGTGACGTGACGTCACTACAAAGTCTTGGAAACGAGGCTGTAGCGTGACAAATTGGAGAGACCGGTGGATATTGGACTTTTCCCGCAAAACCCGGAGGGAGGGGTGTACTCCTGGGAATTCTTCGGTAACTTTTCGGGCCCGGAAAGCTGCTTTGTGTTTGCCCGGCCCCGGGTGTGTTTGCCACGTCTACATCCATTGTCATGTGACTTATGCTATTAAAGCTATTCTAGCCGGCAGTCCAGTTTCCTCTAGCTGCTCGAACGGATGCACCTTGTCTGAACATAATAGACTATTATGGGATACCAAATTGAAGAATAAGTTAAAAGAGTATCTGGAATCACAAATAGTTTAGTCTAGACCGCAAGCGGCCTTAAGAAACGATAATGTTGACACTGCAGCTGAATTATTTAGTGAAACTCTGGTGGAAGCATGTAAAAAAGCCGGCTTGAAAGTCCAACGTAACAAAACTAAAGCCATGCCACAAAATAACTGGTTCGATCTGGAATGCGAAACTGAAAAAGAAAACCTGAAATCCCTTGGGGAACAAATTTCTCAGGAACCAAATAATTTCCAGCTGAGGCACCTTTTACAAGACAAAAAGAAGAATTTTAAACGGACATGCAGACGGAAAAAACGAGAGTTTGTCAGTAAGAGTATAGGCGATATTGACCTCCGTAATCCTCAAGATACCTGGAAACAGATAGGTAAAATCTTTAATATTAGAAAACGGCAACCACATGGAACCGAAACAGTAAGTGCGGGACAGTTTTATGAATACTTCAAACAACAAAACGCGGCTCCAACGAACGGCGACCAGACAGATCTAGAAGATACTGGAGGAAGAGGCAGGCCCCCTAGACTATGCAATATCGGAAGAAGAAATTGATTTCGCAAACAAAAAACTGAAATTAAACAAAGCCCCAGGGTGTGATAAAATATTAAATGAAGTGCTAAAAACGGGGAAAGATATCATAAAAGGTCATCTACTAGAATTATTCAATCGTATTTTAAGTTCAGGTAAAAATCCTACGCTTTGGAGTTTTGGCCTCATCGTCCCTATACATAAAAAGGATGATCGATCAAAAGCTGAAACTGGCTACCGAGGCATCACGTTGCTTTCTGCATCAGGTAAACTCTTCACATCCATCCTCAATGATCGATTGTATGATTACATGACCAAAAAAGGAATTCTAAAAGCAGAACAAGACGCGGCTTTAAAAAAAGGCACGGTACAGTAGATAGCATCTTCATCTTAAAAACACTCATAGATAAGTTTGTTAAATCTAAACCACAAAAACGCAGAAAATTGTTTTTCTCGTGTTTTGTAGATTTTAGAAAAGCTTTTGATCGCATACCCAGGAAAAAATTATTCGAAAAACTCAGAAAAGAAGGAATTAAAGGGCGTTTTTTAGAAATAGTAATGTTCATGTACTCAAAAGATAAATCAGAAGTCAAAATCAACAACAAAATGACCGAAGCTTTTCCGTGTTACACGGGAGTTAAGCAAGGCAGTATGTTATCACCCACCTTTTTAATCTCTATCTAACGGATCTACCCGAATTTCTAAATTCATCAAGCTCAACCGATATTCTGCTTGATGACTCTGAAAGACCTATAAACTGTTTATTATAATTATGCGGATGACTTAGTGATCTTTTCGCGGTCAGCAAATGGCCTACAAACACTGCTCAACAAGTTGGAATCCTACTATGAGAAAACTGAACTAACTGTAAATCTAGACAAAACAAAAGTCATTATCTGTAATAATTGTGGCAATTCCTTAAATAACTACTCGTTTAAGTATGGGAGTAAATAAACTAAACAATGTTAAATCTTATAAATATCTGGGAATGACACTGGACCCGTATGGAAATTTTAGTTTAGCTAGAGAAGAGTTAAAAAAAGTTGGGCTTAAGGCACTTTATAAACTAAGGAAAGAGATTGGTGACAACTTTAGAGAAAATATTATGCTGACGATTAAGCTATTCGATGCTCTAATATCCCCCATACTTCTCTACGGAAGTGAAATTTGGGGTGTTGACTGTAACGACCAAATAGAAAAAGATCCCGCAGAACTAGTTCAAATTAAATTCTTGAAATGGTTGCTAGGTGTAAATAAATACTGCAGNATATCCCCCATACTTCTCTACGGAAGTGAAATTTGGGGTGTTGACTGTAACGACCAAATAGAAAAAGATCCCGCAGAACTAGTTCAAATTAAATTCTTGAAATGGTTGCTAGGTGTAAATAAATACTGCAGCAACAATGCATGTAGGGCTGAAACAGGCCCAATGAAAACCGAAGCACAATATAGGAATTTTAAGTTTTGGCTAACTCTAACTAAACACCCAAAACACAAATTATCACAGCTGCGATTCATATTGGAATGGCGTTATCTAATTTCTGAAACAAACTACGGAAGAAAGGATAGACCAGTCAGTGCAAAAGACAGCTTCAAAATGCGTTAATTTTTATCAGACAAAAACTCAATAGTTATATATAAAGCTAGTGGAACCCCGTTAATACGGTCACCAGTGGGCCAAATTAACGGGTCACCGTATTAACGAGGGTTTTTTTTTTTTACAAGAAAATGTATGGCCGTTTCGTTAAGCGGCTAAAAAATATTGGCCGTAATAACACTGGTGGCCGTAAGGCGGTGTTCCAAGTCGCAACCCATGATTCGATCCTGCAGCCCAACGTTATGGTTAAGACCGCCCCTCCCCCTCTCTCCCCACCCCCCACCACTACACCCAGTCCTCCGTTACGTAAGGTGTTATTTATAGCGCATAGTAATATAAGCTGAGATCCCTCTCCGCCACGGTTTCTGTGAGGCTGCTTAGCATGCGAAATTACTTTGATTTTCCCTAATTTACCCACAGACTAGGAAGACTATTCTACTTCATCGTTAAGGTAAGTTGATTTAAACTTGACTGTCTCCGAAAGACGAGGTTTCGGATCAATGAAAGCGATTTATTTGCCTTGTGATTAAGTGTGTCTACTTCCTGGGTACAATGCAAGTCTAAGTATTTTATCGTTCCCTTATTTGTTTTTGATAAACACATAATTTTAAACATCTTTTCGGCTAAGTACAAACTCTAAGTTAGGTTTCGTTTAATTACAATTCGAAATGCCCTGCCATCGAACGATTTGCTCTTTTAGAGGGAGCATTTGTTTTGCAGACGGAAAGCTGGTGATAATCTGGTTGACTTTCATTTTTGATCCTGCTTTATCCAGTTGCAATACAACACCTGATTAGTTGGCTGGCATCCTAATTCTGGATCCCATTATAATAAAACACCTGAATAAGCTTTTGACGTATTTGGAACTAACAATCGTTTAAAAGAAGAACGCATATTCTCAATCGCATCGGTAGATACATTCCCCGGGGGGTGCTCCCCTATAAAAGTGACGGGGGTGCTCGTCGAAAAAATTTAGAGAATTCTCCTATGAGGTACCAGAATCTTGTTTTATGGACGTGTCCCAAATTCATTTCAATTCCTAAGAGGTACCAATTCAACAACAAAAAATTATATAACTGGCACTGCAAATTTCAACAGTAACAAAGATAACGTTCGAACACTTCCTTCTCAAGGACTTTTTGAAAGTATTGTCGTAATCTTTATCCTCATAAAGCGTTTCATCTCTGGGGTTCGCACTCATCTCCATACTCCAGAATGACGTCACATCATCCCGACCGGGTCAACTGATCTTCGGGTCCGTTCGGTTTCACAGTAATGCTCTCCTATGTCACACGCTTCAAGCTGTTCATTTTTTTTTGGTTTGTTCGTCAATAAAAAGATGTTGTGTGAATGAGTTTTAAAACCTTTTCACATTGTATTTTGTGAACTTTAAAAAAAATGCGGTACACATATGAGTTTCGAAGGCTTTTTAATATCTGACCCCTCTAATGTCTCAGAGTTCTCATAATGTTCATCATCTTGAAGCTTCCGACAATAAACATGTAAAAACAACCAAAGTTTGACGGGAAAAAAGTCTGAAATCCTTAAAAATAACCTATGACATTTTGAAGTATGGAACTAGTTCCATACTTTGAACTGATGTTCGTTTACGATTATCCCCGACGACGAAATACCGAATAATATCGAGGTTTCAAGTTTCCCCGCATTTGGCGGCAAATTTGAAACACTGTTGTCGCAGGTACGGGTTTTTGCCATGGATTTGCGAGAGCAGAAA
>CALNXI010000548.1:9814-22314 GCA_942486025.1 Porites evermanni | reverse complement strand
AAGGTAAGTGGCACTACGATAAGAGTAATCATTAATCAATTACTCATTTCTTTTTAGTTTAATAGTTTGAACAATGCCTGAATTATGAATGCAGTCATTACCATGGTTGTAGAGGGCTTTTGATGCTCTGTAAACCTGAGATAATGTGAAGTGGGTAATCAATAAGGAGACAGTTAATCCCTGCAACTGTGTGAGGGGTGCACAGCTAATTCAGCTGACACCAAGTCTGTCCTTCTTTCAAAGGGCTGTAAAGGAAATCAGCACTGATGCATTAATTTTTTTTTTCATCTGAGGCAATATTTAGAATCCAAAACAGGTTGGGTTGCATCTCTCTTTGTTCTCAGAGCAGTTAATGCCAAAATGCCTTCTCTTCGATTCAAGGCTGTCAACTGGGGATTTTAACCTTTCCAGTGTGAAAATGGTAGGAAAAATGTTTTAAAACACAACTTGGGGTTCACTTTCCTCACTGAGTTCCAAAAGTATTACAGATTTAAGAATCCTTTGTTGATTAACTTTTTTCATTTTTGCTTATCCTCATGTTTGTTTTTACCTTACGTTTCAGCGATGGGTATGGGCATATCAACAAGAACGATTCTTGGTTAGTGTAAACACTAATAATGGTATTGAAAGACTGAATGAATCCTTCAAATATCAGTACCTTAAAGATCGCAACAAAAGTAGCCTTTAATAGTGGAATGATTGCCATCCTTGTTGACGAATTTTTGCCTGAGAAGTATCAAAGGTAGGACATACAGCATGTCAATTAATGTAATTATTTGTTTCCTGTAACTGGAAATAACCTATAGATACAGAATTATACAAACAAATTTTTAGGCACATCTACTATGATCAGTAAAAGTAGAGTGGGAATACATGTAATTTATAAATGGAACAGAACATGAAATGGGTAAATATGTAAGAGAATAGTCAAACAGTATTACTCCCACGTAATATCAACATATATAGGTAAACCATGAAGGTGACAGTTTGTGGTGACTATAACACTAAAAAAATTTCTTTTTTCCTTAGTTAATGAAAATGACCTTCTGTATCACACCATTCTGATCAATGCCATGTACTGACTTTATATTGTATCTTTGTAACATTCTCTTTCATATTCGCGTCATTTTAATTTGACTTGCTTGTTGAATAGGTTGATTTTTACAAAATAATTATTAAAAAGGACATTTGGAAATTTCAGGTATGTGGAACTGAATACAAGGTTTAGTGGAGGATACAAGCGCTACAATGAAAGCATTCCAAAGTACCTCCAAGACAAACCACGCCAATTTCTAAAGCCCTGTTTGGAAAGGATCACAACCGCCAAAGACATCAGGCCACAATTTATCAAAGAGGGAGAGAAAAGAGGAGAGTTTGTCATTCAATCAACCCAGACAAAGAACACCCGGTATAATTTATCCTTTGGTGGAACTGATCATGATGGCATGCCACGATGCAGTTGCCCAGATTTTAGCTGCACTGGTTTCCTTTGTAAGCACTTCTTTGCTGTTTTTGAGCACAGGGATGACTGGAAATGGGATGCTCTACCTAAAAGCTATAGAGAAAACCCATATCTCTGTCTTGATGAAAAGGGCTTGTCATCTAACCCCATATCAATTGATGAAACAAGTCCTGATCCAGATTACTGGTTAAATTGCAATATTGATGATGAGACAACCATCACACTCTACGCAGAAAGTAAGAAAAGAATCCTGCAGTTTAACTTCTGGCTTGCTGATTCTGAGATCCATGCTGGTCGAAAACTTCTCAAGAAACAGCATCCCTTTATTACTGGTTTTCATTCCCCATCGATTCGAGGTAACTCAATTACGCCAGAGCCATCTGAATTTATTCAGATTATAAATACGGGTGTTTCTCACTGGGTTTGTCTATCAACCATTGGCTGTCCATCAGGAACTGTTAAGAAGTTGTACAATAGTATTAGATCCAGCTGCCCAAACAAAGTTCTCCTTGCACATGCATCAAGAATGCTTTTCACAAAGGAGCAGTCAATTACATTTGTTATTCCACCTGTCCAAGAACAGATTGGACCAAATGACCGTGGCATTTTTGCACTGGCTTTTGCAACATCACTTTGTCAAGGGATACCTCCAGAAGAAAGGGAGTATGATCAAGGTTTAATGAGATGGCATTATGTGGAATGTTTGGAACAGCTTGCCACTAAACCTTTTCCAGGTCACCAGAGACTACTCCCTCCAAATGGAAAGATGCTAGTGTATGAAGTGAAGGTGTTTTGCAGTTGCCGTATGCCAGAGGATGGCAAGAAGTAAATTGAGAGCAGCAAATGCCAAGAATGGTACCACCCAGCGTGCGAAAATATTCCTAGTTCACCAATGAAGAAAAAAAGCAAATGGTACTGCAGCACGTGCCAGAAATCTGAGCCAGCTTCAACTGAGAACAACCAACATTAATAATTTATTAACCCTAATGCAACTTTCTTTTATTGCATTTTTATTACTGTGAATATATTATGTATTATACCATTGAAATAAGAATTTTCCTAGGTATGCAACAATCACAAAAAAACAATCTTCACATATGTTATTAATGCATGTATCAGTGTTGGTTTTGGGCATAAAAAATTGCAATTTTTTGGGTCAAATTCTTCACCGTTGGGACTGGAAAATACTTTAAATCTGATAAAATATCCCTTTCTGGGCTTTAAAAAAAACGCAGTTTAGGGCAAAATTTGTGGTCAAAATCTCCAGATTGGGAACAAGGGGACAAGGGAAGAAGTGTTCAAATGCCCGTACCCCCCAACGCCCCCCACCTCTCCAGTGCAAAATATGTGACGAATATTCACAACCTTTTCAAACTTAAAAAAAGGTCTTTCAAAAGATATACCAGTTTTTTATGAGTTTTATTTTATTGTAAATTCTAAAAAAATCATCGATGGAAAATGATCATGATATTCAAGCGCAGATTTACTGTTTTATCCCAACGTCATTTTCATGTATGGAATGTTTTCCATACTTCAGAAAGACATTTTTAAGATCATATTTCAGTCTATTTCACAAAACAACAACTGAACAAGAAGCACTTCAGAACGCTTCCAGTGGTCAATTATAATAAGGCATTAGCGATGAAAATACGAAATATACTTACCATCAGTTCGCCAAGGTTAAATAAAACATAATTGCACGGTGAGTCGCCTCCGTTGAGTCTTTGTTCACGCGCCATGTTTAGTTTCCGATGTGTGCGCCGAAGCCGCGTCCGAAGATTCTGGATGACGTCACGTCATTCTGGAGTATGGAGATGAGTGCTAACCCATCTCTGGCAGCAGTCAACTTTAATAGGTTTTATCACCCTAAGGGGTACCAGTCCACCAATTTAACCCCCTTAAAGTATGGTCGGCCATTTGTTTCAAAATTATGACACGATATACGTCGTAACGTGCGGTTTTTTCCCACCTATACTTGCAATCATTCCTGCTATACTTGCGTTCTTTCCTGCTTTGTGGGTTTTTTATTCCCAAGTATATGACCATTTTCTTACAAACACTCATATATATGCGCACAAAAAAAGCCCATAAATATGCGTTACAAACAAGCATGTGTATATGAGGTCACAGAAAGTCGTCGTATAAGAGGCACCGAATTATACCTTCGGCAAAAAAACTCGTTCATGTACGATGGAGCTGAAAAGTAACTTCAGTTTGAATCAAGCATGGCCGCAATGGCCACGTTAATTTCGAGCAAGGTTTGGTTCTTATTCATTCATGATTGCCCTCACAGTAGTGGTGGTTGTTGGCTCCCCGACAACGGATTTGTTGGAATCCGTCCTAACAGAGAACTCTCTGACACATGCGATAAAGTGTTTACGACTGGCTTTGTTGCTAGCTAAGTCAATCTTATTAGCGTCCGACAGGCAAAACACGACTATTAAGATGATGTGAAACATGACCTTAGCTTGAGAGTCTGCTTGATCAGATCGGTTTTTCTTCTTTTCTTTCTCTCGCGCGAATTATCACTTCTCCTCCACGAACACGTTCTAAGCCTCCTAGTCTCGAAGCTTTTTATTCTTTCCCTCCATTCACTCTATAAATTCCATGTTTCTTGTTTTCTATTCTCACACTTAAATAGCCTTCCACCTGCCTCTCTTTCCTTGCTCCTCCACTGTAGTTGTGATTTTCATGGTTATCTACCACTGACTTTAAAAAGAAACTAAAACTTTACTTTGTAAGCCTGAATTGAATTAGCGCAGGATTATCATAATTTATTGTTAGTTTATTTGTCAATAGTACTTCTAGTTTTATCTCTGCTATAGGACTGCTTGCATTACTTAATTTAAGTTTTGTATCTTGTTTTAGATTTGTAATTTAGCCTTCAGTCTTCACTTCTACATAAGATAATTTCTGTCATTTTGACCACAGGCCGTATAAGCGCCCGGCTTTGGCTTACTGAGTTTTTGTTTTTGTCCGGGAATGTGGTTATTTCCTACTATGTCCGGGGAAAGGGTACTCCCTATGATGGGCGATTACGGGGAGGCTCTGCCCGAAATCCCGGTGAGGTACTCAACAAATATTTGTACGGGGAGGCTCTACCCCGAGGTCCAACCCCTTACCTGTCGAGAAAGCGTTCTATATTTGTGACTGATTCCTATTTTATGACAGTGCGGGTTTCCGGCAGTTTATTTAGGGATACAAAGTTCTAAGCAAGGTATGTGAAAGGAGTACCATTTGTCAATAGAAGGTATAAGAAATCGTGAAAAATAGTATATAAAAGGTTAAGGGGTGGGCCTTCGCCGTATAAAAATTTGTTGAGCATAGAGTGAATGGAGGGAAAGAATAAAAAGCTTCAAGACTAGGAGGCTTAGAACTTGTTCGTGGAGGAGAAAAGGTGACAATTCGCGCGAGAGAGAGAAAAGAAAAAAACCCGATCCGTTCAAGCAGACTCTCAAGGTCATGTTTCACATTATCACACGAGCTTTTGAGTCGTGTTTGGCCTGTCAGACGCTAATTTCTAACTGAATCGATCGTTGTTTCGGTCAGCATTCGTGAAATAGCGTACGCAGTCTCTCAAGAGACAATCCACGGATTCCAACAAATCCGTTGTCAGGGAGCCAACAACCACCACTACTGTGAGGGCAATGAATAAGAACTAAACCTTGCCCGAAATTAACGCGGCCATTGCCGCCATGCTTGATTCAAACTGAAGTTACTTTTCAGCTCCATCGTTCATGAAAGGGGTTTTTTGATGACGGTATAATTCGGTGCTTCTTATACGACGACTTTCTGTGACTCCACATAAACATGCTTATTTGTAACGCAGATGGGCTTTTTTTGTGCGCATATATATGCGTGTTTGTAAGAAAATGGTCATATACTTGGGAATAAAAACCCCACAAAGCAGGAAAGAACGCAGGTGTGCGTGGCAATAAAACGCACGTATATCGTGTGGCAGGAATGATTGCCAGTATACGTGGGAAAAAACCGCACGTATATCGTGTCATAATTTTGAAACAAATGGCCGACCATATAAAAGGTACGACGAGCACCCCTGTCACTTTTATAATATAGGGAAGTACCCCACCCCGGGATAAATTGTCTCATCATACGTTGGAATATGTACAATTTCGGGCGCTTAAATCATTTTTACTGCATGGATGCATTGAGTTGATCAAAGGCACGTCCCATGTAAGGAATCCAAGACGGTCTTGGATTCTGGATTCCACGCCGTGGATTCCGGATCCCAGGTGCTGGATTCATTGGATGTGAAATATTCACAGTCCGGGGGGTTGGCGGCACTCAAGGGAAGTTTTGATAGATAAGTGGCGCCGAAGCCCTCAAACCATGACCCTGTTCAACATTTCGCTACCCTGTTTAACCCTATTCAGACCGGGCTTTTTTTCGCGTCTTACAACCAGGGGTGGTGGGGGTCTCCGGAGGCCCCCCATTTATAATTAAAAAACAGCTCGACCACCTAAATTGCACAGCGCATTTCCAACATGTAGGCAAACTTGATTGACAGAATGACGTAATTTGACGTCACTATGACGTCATATTCATAAATCTATTGGCAGAATCCGTCAATGTTTCCCCTCGAAACGGAAAAAATAATGGGAGGTTTCTGACAAAATCAGGAAGTTTAATATCAGTCATATATCATAATGACATCTTTATTTTACTATTAAAAAAGAGTCTGGAATTGAGAAAATCGTGACAAAAAGGATTTGTCTATAAAAGGATTCTGAGGAAACAAAAAAATCTGCAAGCGTTGAAATTCTGATGACGCCAGCTTAAGATTCAACTGGTCTAAAAAGGGTTAGTAATAAGACAAGGGACTAATTTCATGACCCTAATTCATTTCGTTTCAAACAGAATTAAGAAACGGTCCAGATAAGAACGATAGCAACAACGGCAACGAACGTGTTGGAATGCCAAAAAGGTGCTAACTTTTCTATTGTCTGTACTTCTGATTGGCTTAAACAGCAAAAGTTAACAAAACTTCATAAAGCGGTACATATATTCATCCTTACTTTCCAACCATCTTCCATATAACAAAATCTGNTATCAGTCATATATCATAATGACATCTTTATTTTACTATTAAAAAAGAGTCTGGAATTGAGAAAATCGTGACAAAAAGGATTTGTCTATAAAAGGATTCTGAGGAAACAAAAAAATCTGCAAGCGTTGAAATTCTGATGACGCCAGCTTAAGATTCAACTGGTCTAAAAAGGGTTAGTAATAAGACAAGGGACTAATTTCATGACCCTAATTCATTTCGTTTCAAACAGAATTAAGAAACGGTCCAGATAAGAACGATAGCAACAACGGCAACGAACGTGTTGGAATGCCAAAAAGGTGCTAACTTTTCTATTGTCTGTACTTCTGATTGGCTTAAACAGCAAAAGTTAACAAAACTTCATAAAGCGGTACATATATTCATCCTTACTTTCCAACCATCTTCCATATAACAAAATCTGGTCTCAGTTTGAATAACAAAGAAATCCTATGTGGGGAACGTGTAAAATTATAAACTTTTCTTGGCTATTGTTTTCAACTCTTGTGATTGGTCAAAATCTTTTAACACAAAAAAACACCCTTTCAAAGTTGAGTGTAAATGCATTTTATTGCGTAAACGGCCTTCGTGTAGGTTTATGCATTCTCTGTGTAAAAATGAGAACATTCCTATGTGGGGAAAGCACCGTTGCCGCATAACAAGAGAAATTGCTATCCACCTTACCCGGATCATTACTTAAATAACTTCTTGTGGCCGTAAAACTAACATCATGGACTAGATTTTAAAAAATAATAATAATTTGGTTCTGTACAGCACTGCAAACTATCCCCGACTTATAAACCCCGATCGCAAATGATCTCCAAATGGAACAAGAAAACAAGTGAAGCAAAATAGCACGTGAACTGGTTGGTTACAAATTAAGCCAAGTGGCTCTGGGGACGAGAATGAGCAATACAATGTCTTGCTTAGTCGATCAGTGGTTTATAACATAACATAAACATGACTGTTGACAATTTCGATATAATGTTTTGAAGAAGAAAAAAATTCTCAAATCCGATTGATCTCAGTATTAACTTGAAAGTCTCTGAAATCGACCCAAAATAAAAATTTGCTGTGAACGCTCGTACGGCTTAGGAGAATTATTTGCTGATGATGGGAAAAGTAATTAATAACGCTTACTCGTTCCTTCTTTTCTCCTTCCCTGATTTTGTATCTTTAATTGACACTGTTTCCAGCAGTAAAGGCGTCTGCCGTAATAAACAGAGTACCACTTGAAAACCTGTACAGAGCGATAAATTCAGGGGTCCGAGTCTTTCAGTATCAGTCCTCGGCATAAAATGAAAGAGGAGTTTCCTGTCTTAAATTTTCACTGCAGCAACGAAACATCTATCGGCTTGAAAGAAAGGAGACGTAATTGCCAGAGCAAGACGGTTGTTTATCGTTTTATTCATTTCGTTGTTTTACGCATTGTTCAATTGCAAGTTCTCGAGCAATTCACCCTCCATGGCTAAGATCCCATCCATTCGTCTAAATATGCGGTCTGGGGATCATTTTCGGTACTAGTGTGCAGTTCCACATAGTATACCGCTCATCAACAACCTAGCTTCACACCCTTTTTAACGCTTCCGGTCTGACCGAAAGGAGACCCTGTTATAGACGCTAAATACTGACTATTTAAGACCTAGGACCCTGAAAACCATACCCTGTATTCAGCGGTGCAATCACCTTTAGGCGAAGGAAGTATATGATCGATTAAGAGCAAATTAAGGTTCTTTCGACTAGTCCCCTCTCTCGGCTTACACCCAGAATCATCTTTCACCTGCATGTTTCGAATTTTTGGGAGTGCTTCTGCGTATCTTATGAGATAGGATGTGTCATAAATGACCAGCCGTAGCATAATTAGATCCTAAATTGAGCGTTGTATTTCTATATAGGAAACATGTCTGACTTAGCTGGCTCAGCAATTGCACAGGGGCCGTTTGTTGGCCGAATCGATTGTTGGTCAGAGTGGAGACCGACGAGTGAGGAACCGCTCTGGTTACTTCTCTCAGGAGCTACTGATCCACCAAAAGAAATTGGAATTTCTAAGAGAAGAACTCGGGATGTTCAAGGAGATAGGAATGGCGCGTTTTTAGCTGGTGTGACTCGTGATTTAGTTAACATGGAAGACGTGGTTGGAACAAAGCTGTTCAACACTGTTAAAGATCTTTATCTAACTAAGAAGGCGGCTCTCGGACATATCACAAGGCTCTTTGAAAAATGCAAGCACACGAAGGCCCATCCTATGCTGTACTATACAGGGCATGGTGAGATTGGTACTGGAAACTGGTGCTTTGCGGATGGGACAATCAGTATCCAAGAGATTTTTGACATGTTGCCTGGAGGCTGTTATTACCCAATGATCTTCAGTGATGCCTGTTACAGTGGCCACTGGGCAAATTTCTGTCTGGAGAAAGGTATTTCTGGTTTCCACTGTCTTGCAGCATGTCCGGAGTATTCGACGGCTTTTGATACCAAAGGTGTGTATGTTTTACATTCTTTAATTAATCTGAAATCAAAACTATTATGTTTACATTACAGCGGTGTATAATTAGAAGGAAGGTATTGTGCAAAAGGTGTTTCGATATAGGATACGAGCTGGACGCGCTAGGCACTACGCACTCGGCTACTATACGCGCTTCGTTATTATTTTTAAGAAAGCCGTGAAGCTTGCGAGGAAGATTTAGTGCAATTTTCCATTGTTTTAGAACCAGCAGTTAATTGGCTGCGGCCGCATCAGGGGAATTAATTGAACCAGTTTTTATTGAATAATTAACAATTATTCTTTGAAATCGAGTTAATTAATATTCCCAAAGCCACTATTCAACGAGATTGAAAAGAATAATTTTTTTCAGTAAATACACACGAAGTGATCTCGACAAAATCACAAAGGATTCAAACAATTAAAAAGTACGATGGATCAAATCATGCGTGAAAATTTTGCAAGTAACTAATTAAAATACATGCTCGAAAGTTAGATCTTTGCAGAATATTCAAACATGGCAATTCGCAAGTTTCTCACTTCTCAGACAACAGCGTAATGGCTTAAATGGAACCGTTAAAAGTTTGAACTGTTTTCTTACCCGAGAAGAAAAGTAGTGTTTTGTTATTTTCTGTTAACGCGCCAACTTTAAAGCTAAAAAAGGTTTGTTGCTTCTGACGACACTGCGGCGGCTCGTTTGCTCGAGGTAAGGCGTCGTTTTCCTGTAGCATTTTTTGTCCTAATCACTTGAAACGTAGAGGTTGTGCAAATATTTGCTGTTATCTTTGTTTGTCATAAATAAACTTCGATTTTCGGGCAATTTTTTTTTCTTGTCTGAAAACGCTGAGTTCACGAAAGGGCCTCTTTGACTCGAATAAACGCGAGAGTTTAATAAACAGTCCATCGAGTAAAAAATTCAGCTATAACAGTAAATGGAAAAACCTCATTTTGAATCCTTCGAATTCTTTTCTTGCCTTAAAAAAAGTCAAGCCTAGGATTTTGATGACTTTTGAAAGATCGTTTTCTCGAAACAAAAATAGGAAAAGCGCCGAGCTCACCCATTATCCACTCGCTCGGAGGTGAATATAGTCCGAGATAGCGAACCAATCAGGGCCCAGTTGCTCGAAGCATGGTTAGCGTTAACCAGCGTTTAATACCTTGACAACGTATTGGTTTTGATACTGCTCAACCAATGGTTAAAGCTAACCATGCTTTGAGCAACTCAGCCCTGATTGCTTAAATCACTAATATCACTGAGTGTGTGTATATACTAACGAACGAAGTTGTTTTTTAACCCTAGTAATAGAGCAATATATGAAAAGAAAGCCCGATGTAACCAAACCTCGTGATAGCGAACAAATTTTGCCAGTATTTTGGCCCTTTGTTATACGACATTCCACACTATAACGAGGTTTCGTTATTTCGAGGTTTGACTCAGAGGTGAAGAAAATCGTTCTTTGTTCCGATGACTTCGTTAAATAGAGGATCGTTATATCAGGGTTCCGTTCTACTGACATTATGCACTGTTCAAATTAACTCGTAGATCAAGGAGGGGATCTAACACTGTTCATGACTGGAAAGAAACTACGCCCAAGAACAGAGCCCATGTATAGTGGCGGAAATTTAAATGACTTCCGCATAACCAATGGATATGATACAGTCGATTACACTGATTTTATCAGTAGCCATATTCATTTTAATAGTCAAGACATTTTGATTTCCCAGAGCGTGCAAAATGGCTTCTTCTCAGGAATTTTTGCGAGTTCAGAACTTTACAATCCAAGACCTACCACAAGTTGGGGAATTGGAAGTAACTACGACCAGTTTCTTGTGCTCACTAATGAGGAATGTAAATGGGTGAATGGTAAGTCAAAGGTTATCTACTCCCTTGCCTGTGATGAACAGTTTGGGTTCGGAGTGTTCTTCATGGAAGGCTATGGTACAGATCAATTCATTTTAAGAAACACGGATGATATAAAGGAGAAATGGGATGAGGGTTTTAAGATTACTTCATGTTCTGCCCTAAATTCAACTTTTTACATCATCATGACAAAGGACACTAAGGAATACCATGAAAAACCGCAGATATGGTTTACACGTAGTACCTGGAAAGAAACAAATGATGAAATACAGGAGGGATACCATGAAGGAAAAGCTATCACTGGAATATGTTATTCCAGTGGGCTGAAGCTGTATTTTGTTGTGATGACAGCCTCAATGGGAAGACAGCGCTCCAGGTGGTTCGACAAGACTGATACAATAGCCATGGGTGATTGGGAAAATGAGAAATATGATCAGGGATTCCATCCTACTATCATCTTCAAGGATCCAACTGACAACAAAACTTTAAGTGTGATGACTGAGGATAAAAATAGATCGAGTTATTTAAGTCGGGATGGCTATAAATTAAGGTAGATTCTTTTAGTTTAATCCAGTTGAATGAAGTTGCATTGAAAAGAAGACGATTGCGAAGTTTTCATTTTCCTTGTTGATTTCATTCAGAGTTGATTTCAATAATGAATCCGATACTTGCTGTCTGAAAAAGCAGAATTTCTTCCTATGAAAGCTAACCGGCAAAATAAACTAGAACGAGTGCTTTCCTTTATATTATTAAGTTGTGCCCGGCATGCCGACGAAGGCTTGTTTTACAAACCGAAATATCAGTGGGGAACATGACCAAAAACGTCAAGGTTTGTTTGTTTGTTTTTTTTACTTTATATTTTTTTTGTTTTTGGTCTTCGTCGTGAGGATTTCAGTTTGCTGTTTTTTAGTTTTTACTGATCCAGATCCAGGTAGTAGAAATCCAGTTTCCCTTTTAGGGTGCGGCTACTGAACTCTTTCGTTTGTTTTGGTGGCTTTCCTGTTGTATTTTAAAGTTACAGATTGCCCTCAGCACCTTCAGGCGTGCAACTTAATTTCATTTTTTTATTATTATTTTTAATGCAGTTGTTCTTTTTTGTTGCTGCCAGCTGTGAAATCGTTAGACAGTTGATAGTTGATTTAGACAGAGTTGTCCCCAGGACATGATTACTGCATCTTTAGTGTTAACTAGAAAATACAATGTCCGCTGTTTTACAGCAAACCCAGGAATAGAGCTAACCGAGCTTCAAACAACTCGGCCCATGAAATAATTAGTGTCCATACTTATAATTGCAAGAGATTCCGTTGCAAGAGGTTAAACGTGAAACTGTTTTAACTACGTCATCCTTGTCCAATTCTGTGGTTCTTTTACGGACCAGATGCCGTTGCAGTATACTTGTAGTTCCTGTATGGTTTGTAGCTCTTAAGGGACCGGTCATTATTTATGTTGGGGGGGGGGGGGGGGGGATTTTTTTGTTTTAGGATGAAAGAACGGGCCCCCCCCCCTTAAGCCCTTGGGTAATGCTTTCCCCACCCCCAAATTACTTTTAACAAGACATGACCCACCCCCAACCCCCTGCATTCTATACCCCTAAAAAGATTGCCTCTTATACGAATGCAAACAGCATAACTAG
>CALNXI010000547.1:202232-223619 GCA_942486025.1 Porites evermanni | reverse complement strand
TCACTTTTTTAGTTGTTTCCAAAGCATTCTTTTTTCTTATGATATAAAAAATTAATGAAAGAAATAGGCACAAACTTGCTAGCGTGCTTACCTATTTTCGATGTACTGATTACATACGCAGTGAGTACGAAGTGCCTACATAGCGCGCAATAAGCGAAGAACTATAGCGCAACAATGGTTACTCCTTGTCCTCAAGGTACTTGCCAATTCATAGTAAGGAGAAGACAAATAAAAGGCTCGATGAAACAAGAATAAACGAGAATTTCTGTCAATACTCTTTCCTCTCGCTTGTCCGCCATTTTGTATGTTTTGAAAATGCCCATCGCCATGGTGATCATGTTATGGTTGGTGACGTAGACTATTGTTTTCGCTTCTTCCAAAACTGGCATACTCCCGAACTGTTAACTGTTTGCCTCCGTTTATTTCCGGCGGGAGTGGAACATGATTTATAGAGACGTGTACATTTACACAAAGCGTTCCAATTTCGAAACACATTTCAGTAAATCGTTTTTGTTAGTTCAAATCCATAATCTGGAATTATTAAGCTTTTAAAAAATGTATGGTTTATAGGGGTTTTTATAAAAACAACTAACGCTACAGCGATCGGCGCGCGGACGGTCCTGAAGGGTGGCTGATACCTTAAACGATTTACAGACTCTCTTTCCGCACGTTTCAAACTGTGGCACCAGAGCTGGCCCTACGTGCCTGAGTCGACCAACCGCACTTATTACGTGTGGAGGAACGCACTTTCCCCCTAGATTATAACAATGGGTGAGGTCATGGACTCGACCCTTATGCATATTAATCAAAGGAACGCACACGGAACGCAAAGGGAAGGCACTAATTAAGCAATGGAAAACGTTTTCCGTGTTTGCATAGCCTGATACTATAAACACGAGAGGGGTTGGGAGAAATCGAGACAGTTATGCAAACCCGAGACGAAGTCGAGGGTTTGCATAACTGTCGAGAATTCTCCCAACGCCTCGAGTGTTTATATCAGGCTATGCAAACACANTCCCGAACTGTTAACTGTTTGCCTCCGTTTATTTCCGGCGGGAGTGGAACATGATTTATAGAGACGTGTACATTTACACAAAGCGTTCCAATTTCGAAACACATTTCAGTAAATCGTTTTTGTTAGTTCAAATCCATAATCTGGAATTATTAAGCTTTTAAAAAATGTATGGTTTATAGGGGTTTTTATAAAAACAACTAACGCTACAGCGATCGGCGCGCGGACGGTCCTGAAGGGTGGCTGATACCTTAAACGATTTACAGACTCTCTTTCCGCACGTTTCAAACTGTGGCACCAGAGCTGGCCCTACGTGCCTGAGTCGACCAACCGCACTTATTACGTGTGGAGGAACGCACTTTCCCCCTAGATTATAACAATGGGTGAGGTCATGGACTCGACCCTTATGCATATTAATCAAAGGAACGCACACGGAACGCAAAGGGAAGGCACTAATTAAGCAATGGAAAACGTTTTCCGTGTTTGCATAGCCTGATACTATAAACACGAGAGGGGTTGGGAGAAATCGAGACAGTTATGCAAACCCGAGACGAAGTCGAGGGTTTGCATAACTGTCGAGAATTCTCCCAACGCCTCGAGTGTTTATATCAGGCTATGCAAACACAGGAAAAAAGTTTTCTATTGCTTTTATAAAATAACTTTCCCGAGAAAAAGCAAAACTCTTTGTTATGGCACTGATTAAAAGAGAAATTCTTACCAGTCGCAAAGTCGTGTACACAAAGGCTTGCACGCGTAATCAGTTCTTGTTTTGCAAAAAGATGCTTTCCAAAATACGGATTTTTCTCGCTCAAAATGTCAGCTTAAGCGAAAACAAAATTGACACAGCTTGTTTGTAAAGATGTTCCAAGTCTCAGCCGACGAAGGAATGGGTAAATAAAGTAAACTTGTCGAGTTTTGAACTCAAAAACTTTTTGAAATTTGTGCTTGCGTGATTAGCGCGCGAAAAGCAAAACATCTTGACGTCACAACCATGTTTACATACTCTCATGCAAATACTCCTCTCGGCCAATCAGAGCGCGCGTATTATCTCAGTTATTTTATAACAAGGTATTTCCCTGCTGAAGTATAACTACTAAATACTTTATAAGCGTAGGGAAACTATTATCGACTTTATGATCCTCTCTTGCTTGACTTAATGTCAGTTCCCAAGGGAAACATCGGCATTCGCTTGAACTCTTAGACTTTCACCTCAACAGCGAGAAGAAAAAAGAAGCGCGATTCAAAGCAATGTGTACCCTGCGAGCAGAGCTTTCTCTCTCTCTTGCATGGCTATTTAGCGTCGCTTGCAGACGCACAGTTTGTTTTTTTCATACGCCCCTCAGAGAAACCTCCAGCGGCGTCTAAAACAAAGCAACTACGCGACTGAAGAGCGACGCGAACGACGAAAAGCCATGCAAGAGAGAAAAGTTTGCTCGCAGGATAAGTAATGTGGGGTAACAATCAGAAAAGCTAAAACTGTCTCTCGCGCGCTGATCAATGCAGAAGTCCAAGTGACTGGGTTTTCTCTTCTCCTGTTTTTGCAGCTCGATAATAGTTAATGCATTTGGCCTAATGGCGCGTAAGTGACCTAGTGAGCTGAAACTGTAAAATGACAAGAAGAAGACAAAGTTGAAACCGGTACTAAAAATGGTTTCTTTCGGTTGAGACGGCTGGATCTGTTCCCAACCATAAGTGCCCATCCTTAATTTCCACTGCGAAACCACAAGAAAGGTTCCGTTACGGAAGATGGGAAACATGCTAAACCTAGACTTTGCTCCTGGCAAGAGATAACAATATAGAAATTCCTATCGAATTCCTAGATGTGCTACTTACTATTTTTACTAAAGTTTCTGCTGATTTCATATCTTTCCGCATTGTTTCACTCTAACCATTTTAAGCCGGACGTCACGACCAAAGGCAATATTTCAATCTTAGCTTGTGGCCATAGTAAATTAAACTACTGAGTAAAAACGCATCTTCCATCTCTTTATCCATCCACTTTGCTAGGTCGGCTAAGCCTATACACTACACTTCAACTGACAGCCGATGATTACATGAAAACTGTGGCATTATTTTTAAAACACTAACAAATGGGTTTGTCACCACGGTGGCTTGGATTATAGCCTGAGGCAACTTCTTTTCGTGGCTAGCATAGTCAACCGGTTATATTGTTTATCTTTGCTGTTCTAGAAAATGGTTTTGTCTCACCAGCAATGGTTATTCAGAGAAGAAGGATAAACCTATTACAGATTTTCAACGAATTCCAGAGCCAAGTCTTATTGAAAACTAGTGAAGATAGAGATGTTTTTCAAATGTGTCTAATAACGGTACAGATACATGCACCAAATAAGCTGCGACATGTATAGTTAAGCTGTGACTAGAAATTTAGGTTAACTATGGGTACGTTATACGAAGCATTGAAGCGTCTCACCCTTATACGATGTTGTAAAGTTCAAAAACAATCTTTTTAGTTTGAAATCGTCAAATCGATGTTACCAACTGTTGCGTCGTGTTATGTGCAAAGTGTTTTCTATCGCGGATCATTCAGTTAAACGCCTTTTATGAAAACGTGCTTACAATGATGACACAGCTTTGTAGAAATTAATTTTACGATCACGGTCATAAGCAAGAACAATTAAGGGTCCTTGAATAACCTCAATTACCATCCTGTTTTGTGAATTCACTTTACGTCATAGGTAATTAATAATCGAAAGCGAGATTACCTTTTCTGAAAAACGTTTGCGTACTCGAGCCTCGACACCCTTTAAAATCTACTGGACTTTTAATCGAGTATATGATTCAAGATGGCAATGAAGCAGATTATTCTCCTGATCACGACTTTGCTTTTGTGCGCAGAAAAGGGTAAGTCTCTATCAAGTAAACAATGAATAGACTTTTAATATCGGCAACGTAGTCTTTTTTCAACGCGACAGTAACAAAAAGTGCTCATAAAAACAACTTGCCTAAGCGACTAAAGAATAAAAGGTTAACTAGTTCAATGACAGAGTTCTTTTGGACTCGATAAGTTTCTATGCAGTTTTCATTCATAGGCCATGAGAATCAGTGTAGTTTTAGGTCTTTCCACTGATGCTAGCGAGAAAAAAATGAACAAATGTCTTAGCAACACTAACGAGTGAACAACAGGTAGTAAGTCTTCATTCAAAGCAAAGAGTCAATAAAAAATAATTAGTCAGTTTCTCAGTTTTTCTCGCCGAAAACTATGCTAAATTAGAGTATCCAAGTTATGAATATGGTCATTTTTTCGAGTCTGCTGATTTTCTTTTCGTGCTTAGACACAACAACGATTTTACAAACACTTCAAAACAACTCTTTCTTAACATACTATATTATTAATTTTATCGGTTTATAATCCCACTCACATGTATCTCAGCGATTTCGGAGTGTATTTCAAAGTAGAAGTGTATTTGAGAGTAACCTGAAAAGGGATGAAGGAGTACTAAAATCGCAGAAAAATTAGTAGATTATGCCAACACCACCAACGTTGAATTTATTGTTGACCGAGGGTTTTATTCCAAGGTTGATTAATTTACAGCTATTTGCACCTAAGCTGATCAAATGACTGCCAGGGGGGTGTGCAGATTGGTTCTTTGACAAATTATGACATGATCAGCGCCGTAGCTAGTATGAGGCCAACCGAGGCACTCGCCTCGGTAAAATTTTGACGAATTTCGCCGATCATTTTTATTTTACATAAGCGATCATCGGATATTTTTAACGCATCATGATATTACAAAGAATTCAGCAATTCAGTCAATATACTATGAAAAAATTACCATATCATCGATCTCAAGGGGCTACGTACGTTAACTCAAATTTTTTTTGAACAATTAATCATCAAAACCATTGTCGAGTTTACCGGTCACCCAGATTATGTAGCTTGTTTCTGATTATTTCTTTTTAAATTCCACTTAAATTAACTCGAAAAAAAGGTACCGAAAGGCCCAGAAACCGCTGCAAATCGGATTTCCGAGAAACTAAAGTTCAAAATTTCTCGGGGGGGGGGGAATGCCCCCGAACCCCCCTAGCAACTCCCGCCTGCCTCGGTTTGGCCGTTTGGTCTGGCTACGGCACTGATGATGATATTACTTTTACAGACGATACAGCATTTCTCGGCAGAAAAATAGCATTTTGATTAAAGAGCATGCGCTGAACCGTGAACCTCTCCCTTTAATGTTAAACTCCCAACTTCGCGTGGCTACCGTGAACACTTCATTTCGCGAAAATGGAAGAGGCATATTTTGCACGAATTTAATATCTTGATATGGGCGAGAATGATCCTGTTAAGAAGTCATTTTCGCAAATATATATACATGTATACATATATAAATTGAGCACAAATGAAGAAAGACCATTACTTTTAACATACAGATAAAAAAAACGAGCAGCTTAATCTGTTTTTCACAACGTTCAACTTAAGCCCCACTCCTTACGTCTACGACACGTCCTATATGACGTACATCCCTAAATTTACGATCGTGTGTCTACCAAAAAAAAGTATGAAGCATCTATCTCGGAATAAAACTATGAATTTCGAATCTCCAGTTGTAGCGGGATTTAAGCTTCTAGCGATTGATTGAAAAAATTAGAACCAGTAAGACCAATTTCAACATATCTAATATCATTCTTGACAACGAAGCTTGAGGTCCTTGAGGTAATAAAACAAAAAACATGTGTGGCTGCCCTCGAAAGTCGTAATTGGCATCCGAAGGAGTTTCGTTGTTATTCGCAAGAAAAAGAGAAAAACTTGAATCATCAGATCTTTCCTTTATCTCCAAATAATCTTTAACTCTTCAGTTCTTTAGTTCTTTAGATAACAACTTAGTCTGCCTTACACGATACGGATGAGCGAAGGATTACATGGATTGTAAACCTAAATCACACATGTGATAAACAAGAACATGACGGCAACTAGCACCAGTCCTAAGCAAATGGTAACAACCGCTGACCATAAATACTGAAAACTCCTTACTACAGCACTGCTGTAGTAACAACATGAATTGACTAGTACCGGCTAACCAACATAGAACATTTTCCTACAGGTGTTCCCTTTAATTGTTTCAAGTGCAGTGGTAACATGGACGAATGTAACAGCATGAAAGGTCAAACAGTTACTTGTGCAAAAAGCCAGGACAGATGCCTGAAAGTGATGATGAGCAAAGACGGCAAAGAATCTGGTTTATATGGATGTGCATCTGAACAGGACTGCATGACGGCTATCAAAACTTGTGAAGCGGTCGTGAAAAACAACGCCAGGGCAAAGTGTATGTCCCAATGCTGCAACACAACGTCTTGCAATACACCTCCACCAAAAGGTATGGTGCCTCACTTTGTTATAACATTCAAACTGAAGTTTATTGTTGTTAATAACACTATAGGATCATCTCCAGGATGACCGGTAGGTAGTAGGGTCCAATTTCGTTTTAAACTAGCCCTTTACATGTTGGTAAGTCACATATCACGAGAACGGCAACCCGGAGAACAAGCAACATTGTGGGTCTTTTGTATCCGTTTGAATGGGCTCGAAAGTCTTAACTCATTTGAACCTCAGCGAAACAACCTCATCCAGACTCGTCCAACAAGCACTTTGCTTTCTTTCACTAACTTCGTTTCTTGCTGATTTTGTATCAGGTGACTGTCACAGCAAATTTCAAAATTTATAAGAGTGTCATAGTGTGTTACAGCCACAAGGGAGCCTCGCTTTGCGTCTCTTTGAAGACCGTAGTCTCTGGAGACTGCACTTTTTCCCGAAATTAAACACTAAAACTCCACAATGTCTTGTACTTTGTTGACAGCTGATTTTATTTTTAAAGGTGGTTGGGATATGATTGTGCTGGTGAGTGTGGTCCTTAATAGGACTGTTGTTGACAGAGATTGAATTATCGACAAACCGTGTGCGGTATGTCACCTTCCGAGTAAACACTGATAGTATATTTCATTTATAATAACTTTCAGATGACAACTTGAAGTGCTTTATGTGTCAAAGCACAACTTCCATGGACGACTGCGAGCAAAACAGTAAACCTGGACGCTGCACAGAAGAACAAAACAAGTGTGGCAAGTTTACCACCGAACTGATGATACAAGGAAAGAAAGTCATGCTGTACCGAAAGGGATGCCAAACCGAAATGACCTGTAACAAGGAATATGATTTGTACGGCCAGGCCTGTGGGTCTGACGACACCTGCGATTTTAAGTGCTGTGAAGGAGATTTGTGTAATGCTGGCTCATTTGCTTTTGTCAGCGTTGTCTCCCTCTTCACATGCACCTTACTGTCTTTTCTTTACAACTAGGACAATTCTGTATGGTAGCACCAACGGTTATGTGACAGCTGCAGGATATTTACAGGCAATCGTATGAAAGAATAATCCAACTCAGCACATTTGTATAGTAGTTAAGAAACATGTTTTTGCGGAAGAAATTACTGAAAGAAATGTAGGTTTAGCTACAGAAAAAAAGCACCACTTAATGGCTGGTAAACGTTTTCTAGATGTTTATTTTCTTCGTAATTTTTGTTAAGTTATCCACAAAAACGAGAACAAGAAGTAAAGCAAAATTAACTACATTAGAGTAGATTTTACAGCTATTTTAGCTTTTAAGTCTTAGATGTCAAATAAAGCTAGTCATTCTGAATATGTAGGGATGCCTTTCAAGAAGCAAAGTAAATCCAAGGGGGGTAGGCTCACCCAGTAGACCCAGTGCGAGGGCCCGGATCCCCTCCTCTCCACCCATAAGGCTATAGGAAATTATTTCATACATTAACTCGTTGGTTTTTACTTCTGGAAGTGCGTCTACTAAGATCTACGAAGTAATGTTTGAGGAAGACCATCTCTTTTTCTTAAAGTAAAAGTAGAAAAACTTTGCTGGTTTATTCATTTTGTTAAAATTGAGAATTTTTGTTCCAATTGTGATCAATAAATTCTTGGTAATCTCATATTTTGTGTTGTCCCTCGTTCTATTAGTGCTGGCGGTGTTATGTTCTCAATGAAAAAAGGTCACACGCGATAGGTTTTGCGTAAATAACCAAGTAAAACAACTTTTTTAGCTCCAGCACACACACCAAAACTATTTTTTAAAGTATTACCGTGATATCTTCTATTGACGTCATTCTTCCATGCTTTTTTTCCATTATGGGACGGCTGACGTAAAACCTATTTTCTTGAAAGGTAGTTACGCAGCACGTTCTGAAAATGAACCGGAAGATTAAAGCCAGGAAAATAAGAAATGGAGAATGAATATGAAAACAATAATTCGCCAGAGTTTCTGTGATTAACCGCCGAGAACTCCAGAAGACGTTGAAAACCATACCTTTTTTCACCACACAAAAATACTCCCTTTCAGGATGAGTGTAACATCATTCTTCACGTTATGTGAATACATCAACACCATTTCAACAGTTCACATTATGTTATTGCCTGGTCAAAAGCTTTCTTCTTCGTATCCGCTTTTAAAATTTGTTTACGTCACCAGTCAGTTACGCCATTCCATTGTGGGGCACCACCTTCTAAGAAAAATCCTAGATCCACCCCTGCGTCAGTCCTTTAATGTCGTGAAGTGTGTCGTGTGATATTTGCATTCCTTCCCCATCCCGTTTGCTCATTTCCTTGGTCCGGTTACTTACTTTGACCTCTTTTATGATAACCCTAGAAGGTTTGAGTAATCGGAATCAACTGTATATAAAACAACCATTTCACGTTCCAGCTACGTGGACGAACAAAACAATCCGAGTTGAAAAGGTAACAAATCAGATACTCGACTCTGATAGTTTTGGATTCGTTTACGTAAGCAAAAACGAGCGCAGCGCCATTTTAAGCCTGAGACAGAAAGCCCCTTGCACTTTCCCGGTTTAAAGGCAGCAAGTATTTATCCGAGACGTGCATTGTTTTGAAGCTGAAATGGCCGTTAACTGTTTTCGTATGCTGCTAAATAATCACTCCAAATTTAAATGGAATCTTTCTGCCGTTATGGTTTTCAGCTTTATCGGGAAAACAAGCATGAAAAGTGTGCAAGTATTTCTATTTGTTTTGTGGCTGTAACGGGCAGTTATTTTCCACTTGTGGTTGAAAAGGGTGTAAAAACGTGTATTGTGACCATACAACTTAAAGCTTATTGAACAGTCTTAAAAGGTAGCATTCAGTCCAGCCTCTTTCTTGATTCTTTAAGTGTTTGAGGAAGAGGAATACATCATGGGTTAAAAAACTACATAATTATCAATTAAGTGTTTTTTGCCTTGTCATAACTAACAGAGCGAGAAGCACTCACATACCGCCAATTGAAAAGGAGGGGTGCCGAACTGTTGTGTAAACGTGAGTTTGGAACGTCGGGTCACGAACATTACAACCTACACTTTATTTTGAAAATGATGAAGCAAATGGTCTTCTTCGCGTTTACGCTGCTTGGTTTAGTACAACAAGGTAAGTACCTCAAAACCCGAAACGGTTCTGTGGGTTAAAAAAGCCGCATCAGCCTTTATGGAACTTCGATGCTTGGTTTAAACCGGCAAATGCGAATAGTGCGCTTGCTTATATTCTATCGTGTTCATGGTCAACAAATAGGTTTCTAGCTCATCAGATGAATAATTCCATAAACAATAGTATAGGGAAGAAGAAATGAAATGTTCACTAAAGCTAATAATTATTCAGGTGATTGAGCAGTCTGCGACTGTTGAATGTCTTTCTACTCATACACTCGATTAAAAACGATCGGCTTTCAAAGGGTGGATTTGAAAATAAGTTTTCATTTTAGTCAAAAATAAAAAGGGGAAATAAGCAAAAAAACTATATAAAAGAATGCCGGATCTCAGAACAGTAAAAACCCGCCACTAAGAACCTGCATTTTCCTAAGTTAGCCGACTAAACAGGTTCCTAGATAAATGGTAATTAGCACAAATTTAGGTTCTGAAACAGGTACTTATTTTCTGAAGAAAAATACATTGTAGCCTAGAGCATTTAGTGGTATTCAGCTCAATCCCTAAATAAAATCCGCATACCATCACATTGTAGTTGGAGTGATAGGCCGCATATGTCTCCAAAAGGATCTTGAACGTTGACTTTAATATATTATTTGCCCAATTCAACAGAAATGTTTCTTATAGATTCTTGAAAATAAGAACTTGTTTTAAATTTTAGGCTAAAAGGGTTCTTATATAAAGGTGGGCCTAACTGGCAAATTTTAGCCTTACAGGGGCCAGTTTTTTACTGTATTACAAGTTTAGCGGAAAGTAAGGAAGTAGCTTACGTAGTTGCGTAATGATCAAAAGGAGGTCTTCCTTTTGTGGTTACACTGTGAGGAACTGTTACCGTAAGGTTTCCTTCAATTTAAAAATGCTCTACATTCGGTTTAAATAAACAAATAAATAAATAAGTCAAAATAAAAAGGGCACCGAAGCTCTAAGGCTTTGAATTGTTAGTACTGACAACAAGTTCTACACGAACAACAGCATTTTGCAATGGAATGGACGAACTAAAATGCCTTAGCAATACTGTTATGAGCCACTTTCACTCTCAACTTGGTTATACAGACTGAACCAACGAGACAACTTGGGAACACTTTGTTTTTATTAGTCAGTGATTTTACTTGAACCTTGAAACAGATACTAACAAATAGTGCAAAAAAGCAAGAAGTACACAAAAGAAGACAATGGAATAAGTACGTAATAGTGCGTAGCATTCTGGCTACTACCTGTTTCACGGGTTAAGTAAAATCACTCCAACAGCGACGGAAATCGAGCCAAAGGCAAAAATTGACATTTCGATCTGTGCGTTTTTGTCAGAGTGGACGTTTCTTCAGGGATATTAGGGAGCTTAAGCAACGACGACGAGAAGGCAACGGCAAAAAAGCAAAGGTTTAGATTAGCATAACAACAATATTGCACCTACTTCACGATTTTTCGTTCATTTGTTACCCGTCGTTACACGGTCACAACCTAAAATTTCACGTTTTGTCGAAGACGGGAAAACAAGACAACATCTTTCTTTTTCTTTTCCTGAACTTTCATACAGTCATTTAGAATTCCACTCTAAAAAAAAAAGCCAGCAATTGACGAATTCAACGAGATGGAATAAGCGCGATAAAGTTTGAGGCAGCGCGAATTCACTTTTTAAGTGACGTTTTCGTAGCCGTCGTTGTTGCTTAAGTTCCCTATTATACAGAAGCAAATTACGAGAGCCAAGGTGAAAATTGACACTCGCAAGGAAGGATAATAGGAAATTACTCGTAGTCTTCAAAGAACCTTGTGAAGTGCTCAAAGTTTAATTGACCTATATACAGTGACAGTCTGCCCCCCCCCTTAAATCTTGCTCGACCTACTGTTTGCAAATGCTACAATAACGTACGCAGGGGGGGGGGAGGGAGGGAAACAGACTGTACCATGAAGGATTCAAATATAGTCAGTAGGGCTTGTTTGGATGCACATGACTGCTAACAGCTCAAAATATTACGACTCATGATGACTTCAACGTCCATTTTTCTTCCAAACGCAGGATGGTCTCTTCAATGTCATATGTGCACAGGGGACATCGAGACATGCAACGAAGTAACCGCAAAAAGAATGAATTGCTCCAGCGGAAAGGATTACTGTGCCTCCGTGGTGACGAATACTGACCCTGGCGTCAACTTCCTGTTTGGTTGCGCAAGCAGATTGGACTGCGAAGCAGCCCGGGCTTCCTGCAATGCAAAAATGAAAAAGTATCCAGGGATAACGTGTAATGCCACTTGCTGTGGCTCTGATTTTTGCGTGAAGCCTTACCCTGAAAGTTAGTTGATATTACCTAACAAAAAAGCCCGTTCCAAAAACCTCCAGAACAATGACAAACCGCTGGGGACGTTTCGCGTGGAGGAAAGTCTGCGTCTCAGCGACAGAAATTCCATACTGATGACGTAAATCAATGTTTACATAATAAATCCGGTAGTCATGGGGTTCCAAATGCAAAATTTTACGTTTCTCCTGGTCGATTTTGGCAAAGTTTTGTTTCATCTGCGAACGAGCTCCAGCAAATCTCAAATGCCTCTTCTAGAAAAGACTATATTCCACAAATACTGACTGTTTTGTTAGAGATTTATTGCGTTTACATTTGCCCTTTGCGGCCTTCTGTCTGTCATTAGTAAACAATAGCTAAAACAATGTAACTACTCCGTCTACCAATCAGCGCTTCTGACCGAATTCCGGACAGATTTTACGTCATCAGTATGGAATTTCTGTCGCTGAGTAGCAGACGTTTCTCCTCGCGAAACGTCTCCAGCGGCGAGGAACGAGTGGAAACAGCTGTTTTCGCAGGATATGACAGACATGTAATGATTCTGAACTTGTGACCAAGAACCGTTCCTACAATAGGTTTTGGACATGTTAAAATATTATCTTGTTGCATTGTGCAAAACAAATGTTTCGATTTTGATTTTCCCCATGCCTTTGACGTCGTAATGGGGAAACAACAAACTGCTAAACATGATTTAACGCCTTTGAAACAAAAAATAGGTTTTCTTGCTCTAGTGTGCGGATCAAGTGACGATACCAAAAGGAATATTCTCTTGTAAAATTGAGGATATCCATTATAACGTCTATGCATCTCAGGTTGTATTTCAAATACATCAGAAGATCCAATCTCCCATGTTAATTCATGTAATTCATATTCAGAAAAAGACTAATCAAACGCGCCAGTGGTGAAGTTTTAAGGAATGGCATGTATTATTAATTTTTTTCAGACTACAATCCGCTACAATGTTACGAATGCCATTCAATGACAGACTGCAGTGAAACGGCCAAAGCAAAACGGTGCAGCTCTGGCGAAGATCGTTGCATGAAAGTTATGACGGAAGTGGCATACAAGGATTCCAATTTGGTTTACAAGACATATAGAAAGGGGTGTGCTACCATGGACCAGTGCACAAACATGAAGAAAAACGTCTTCTACAGCGACTGCACAGACGGGGACAAGTGTCATATGAGTTGCTGTGAAGGAGAGCTGTGCAACGCGGGTTCCAGTTTTGTGGTCAGCGCTTTCACTTTGTTGGCATGCGCAGTATTTACAGTGTTTCGTCTGCGATAGAACAAGAAGAGAATCTTGGACGATGTAGCTTTGCTTAACATTAACACCAAACCACCATTTGTTCAATTGAAGTTAGTTTTGTATTAGACCTTTAGAAGATCGTTTCCGTGAATTATACTGCCGTACAAGCATTGTTTTTAACATTTCCTCTGTTGTATCAAAACTTTGAAATAAAACAAGCCTGTAGATAAATTGTTTCAACCAAGAAACTGATAATAACTGGTAAAAATTGATACAACTGCCGTTAAGACGACTTCTTTTACAGTCCATAAAGAATAAACACACGACTTAACTAACGATTTTCCGTCCTCGAAGTTTAAAGCAGTTGGCGAGATTGTCAACATGTGCTAGATGGAATTGACATTCGACATACAAAGTGATACACGAAACTGGAAAAATGAGCAATACTGTGAACAAAAATAGTAAATGTTTAATCAATCAAACGAACAGACAGGCACTTATGTTGTTTTGGCGCAAAACAGGTGCTCTCGAGGTTACAGAAACTGAACTAAGAATACTCTTTTTTTACTGTACTGAAGTTAAAAACAAACATGCTACTTTTAAAGGGGAACTGATAGACCCTTCCACGGTTTTTTCGACTTTTGACTGGGACCAGCGAGTGTAAAATTTCACGGCTTGGTGGAGCTTTATCTTCGACCGCTTTTATCGTATCATCTTTAACCCTGTTAAGTTTCCGAATTTTTAGGCGCTCTTTCCAGGAGTACCGATGGATACTTGCTAACTAGTACTTATCACTGAAAAACATGAAAATAATAAAAAAAAAGAACCATACTAGAGAAATAAGGTTAAACTCGCGCTTCCGTTCTTCACTAGTATGGGATCAAAAATTACTAAATTGTTCTGTTTTTCGAAGCTGGTTTGTATACTTGGTTTTTGGGTTGAGGTTCGCCACGGGATTCAACGAAAGTGAAAAATGAACATGCAGGGTTTTACAGCAGAGTACAACCTCGTCCCCAGGGCGCTTTTCCCTGGCTGTGGAGGTGGCACCTCCAAAGCCAGGGAAAAGCGCCCTGGGGACGAGGTTGAACAGAAAACAGGAAACGTTTCTTACCTCCCTTGTTCGCTTTCAGGAGCTGCGTCCAAGGTGAGCCATCCTCGGAGACCCAGGGGCAGATAGTGGGGACGAGGGAAGGTCTAAACGGGCGGAAAAATATATATGGAACGAAGAAAAGTAAAGAACGACGAGAAGAGCCCCTGGGGACAATGTCTTACCAGACCAGTTCCAAACGGTCGTCGCCGTTCTGGCTTCTGATTGGTGCCAGAAAAACACAAAGTTTTCTGGCACCAATCAGAAGCCAGAACGGCGGCGACCGTTTGGAACTGGTCTGGTAAGACCTTGTCCCCAGGGGCTACTATCTGCCCCTGGGTCTCCGAGGATGAAGGTGAGCCCGAGTAATTATTACAGTTTTTGTCTCGTTTTAGTTTTGTCGTAAAGTTCACGTCAGACATTTCATATACACAAGCTTAAATTAATTTTCTGGTTGCAAATGGAAAGAGGAAGGCTTTAGAGAATACCGGGTTGTAGTGGTTGTCGGTAAAAATTTAGCGACAGTCTTGCTTCGAGGCTCGTTCATTGTTACCATTCCAAGCAATAATATATAACAATTATTCACCGAAGTGGAGGTGGCTAGTATTGGATATTTACCGATGCCGCGAAAGCGGCGAGGTAAATATCCAATACTAGCCACCGACACTGAGGTGAATAATTGTTTTAGTATATGCTAAAACAGTGACATAATAAGCCTAAAATGATCTCAAATGACGATTTTTAATTCGTTTATTTACAACTTTGGCGCGCAAATTAAACAAACATGCGCGCAGCTCAAAATAGTCACATGACACATCTGATGATGAAATATTCATAATTTTGTGTTAAGACTTTACAACCGTAAATGAAAGATCAAGCTATTTGAAAGGAAAAGTCCTGGCTTTACGCCATCTTCGTAGATTGTTCTTTTCGTTGTCTGTTACAAGTTTTATTTGCTGCTGCTTCCTCCAAAGCTCACATTAAAGTTGAGATTACAGTTATGGAACGTGGCTCCGGGAATGAAGCCATGGACAAGATTCTGTGATCCATCTTGAATGGACTGGAAGGAATAATTTTCAGTGCTCGTAGCTACTGATTGCGGCTGGCTCGATGACGACGCAACGGTTTTCTGAGGGACTGTAACAGCCTTGTCATCGCCACCAGATGGATCGAAGAATTCACTTAGCTCGTTTGACATTCTTTTAAACTGCTCGAATGTCGGCGTATCACAATAGCTCTTGATGCTTTCTTCACTTTGGTGGCCGGTTATTGCCCTGATATACCGACTCTCGATGTTTGCAGCTGACAAAACCGTCACGGTGGTCGCTCTGATCGAGTGGTTTGTTAGATGTGGCTTTATTCCAGCTCTTGATGTCATACTTCGTAGCATATTTTCAAGCGTGTTGTGGCCAAGTGGACTCGTGCAGTACCACACAAGATCCGTTGCTGGGTTAAACGCTTTGCACGGGCTTCTTGCTTTCCGGAATAAACTGCTGCATTTGGGACTCAGATGTGACAGGTTTTTCTCGATGAGTTTCACTGGGCAGCGTTTTGAGCCTGTTCTTTCAAATATTTTTCCGTTTGACTTATCTTCTTTATCATCTAGGCCACCTTGATGGTTTTTAGTCGCCAACACTGCTCCGCGCTCTTTGTTTATTTCGAGATATTTTTCACCATTTGGCGCTTCCCTTGAGATAAGCATGTGTTTCTTAAGCAGCTGCTGGTTTTCTCGACCTCTCTTTCCGAGGAATAAACTGATGAAGAACCAGGCCGTCTGCTGTACTTTGTGTGGTTGGAGAGAATCGATGTCAACAAGCTCGCCTTTCTTCGTAAAGTTTCTCAACAATTTCCTTTGTTAGGGCTTGTTTGTGCACTGTCGGAGCTATTTGGCCACTTTTGCTCAGAGTTTTCAGAAAATTGCTGAGAGATTTATTGGCTTCATTAAAATGACTGTCGCCAACAATGGAAAATGGCTTTGAAAACGGAGGACTTTTCAAGTGACGATCTAAAGCGGCTCGGATTGCGATAAGCGACTTTTTGTTGTAGTAACTGCCGTCACGTTTTCGTGCGGACAAGTAAAATTTTTGGAGGCATTTGTTAAGCTGAATTGGTGACATCTCCTCAAAGGGAGTTTTGAACTCTTCTTGCATCTGAAACCATTCTGTAAAAAAAGCAAGCACTTAGCTTATTTATAAACATGTCAGCTAACATTAAGTAACGAAAGACATAATTTGCATTTGTAAACAAAAAACTTTTTCACCGGTTTCATCGACAAAATTCAGGTTAAACAGACAAAGCTTTACCTGTGAAAAATGCTAGACCGAATTTAGTCGCTTTTTTAGTGTTGTCTGGTATGGCCTCTTCATTTATTTTCGAAATTTCGTCGCTAGTTACCGTGGCAAACCGAGACTGAGCCATTTTTGTCGTACATGTAACTTGCAAGAGTTTGGCGCCGCACGGCTGGAGGCGAATCAGTGAATAGTGCAGGATATTCCGAGATTGAGCAACCAATCAGAGCACGCGAAAAACACTATCCACTGTTTTAGCATATACTAAATACATGCATCAGGAGTTCTGGACTTCCCGTTGGATCGCACGGCATTGTGGGTAGGCGGGCTCAGAAAAGTGGGCATCAACTTGCAGCTTCGCCATATTGGATTACACGTGCAGGAATATAGAAAATACAGTTGGACTGAGATAAGTGGGCATCAAATCCTTGTTTGGTCGCCATCTCTGCTTGTTTGAAGTTGTTTCGCTTGATTTATTACCCTTTGTATTCACAATCGAATCGAAACGGGACTCACTTACAGAAACTCCAGTGACAAGGCCAAAACAGGTAAGGAGTCGTATTTCTGTTCTGTTTTGTTTTTATCTCCTAACTAAATAAATGGACAGAAGTCGGAGCAGAGGTGAAGCTCTGATAATTGAATACGTTTTAACTTTTTATTTATTTTGTTATAATGTAGGTGTGATATGAGTCGTGAAGAGCTGCCTTTCGAGGTTATCCAGACATGGAAACCTGAGCAACTGAAAGAGTTCTGTCGCAAGCGGGACTTGAAGGTTTCAGGAACCAAAGCTGAACTTGTAGCCCGCGTATTTGCCGCGGCAGAAATGGGCATTTCCATCAAGCCAACTGCTCTGGAACGAATTGCTACTACCGAAAAAGAGAAGGCAAAATTACTCATAATGCCAAACGGGACCTCAGTTCCAGATCCTTTGACACTGAAGGATGGCTGGGTGAAGGAAAGCGAGAACATGACTTCTTGGCCGCCGATATACCTGAGTGATATAACATTGTTTTTGATGAGTGATCACCCAGGGAAGGATGTTGACTTCCACAAACGCGTCCTAAATGAATACAAAGAAGGGAAGGCGTATCGTTTGTTTGACTCTGGCTGGTTGAAAGAGATATCATATCATAAAATCACGGATGACTCGGAATATTGCTTTTTAAAAGCAAAATGCACTCATTCCATGAAAATATCGGATACACCGCATTCTGCATGGATTTGTGCGAACAAGAATAATGGCTTTATAGTCAATGCCTACTGTACATGTGTTGCTGGGTTTGTATTACCAAGACAGATAAAAGTGAACATAAATTAGTATTAATTTGTAGGGTCAAACCCTATTTTTCATCTCATTTCATAGTTTCATGTTACTGGTGTGATGGTGCTATATGGTGGTAGGGACTCAACCATGGAATTAAAAAGGGTACAAGCTCCTTGAAACTAAGAGAGAGTCATGGTATAGTATAAACCAACTAGTGGTCTATTACAAATCCTTCATTCTGATTGAGTGAGCAACTAATGGCCTATTAATGATAGGCCGTGCCTGGCAAAACCACCTGCTTTCTTGCAATTTGATTTTTTTTCAACACAAAATAATGGTATCCACACTCACAAAACAGATTAACTTGTTGGTCTATACTAAAACAATTAGAATTTGCATCTTTTTGTGGTATTGGCCTCTGGCCCTGTGGTGCATTTGTCATATAGCACATTCTGACTTGAGGTCTAATTATTAAATAATTGGGAGATGAATTTCACAAAACTAGGAGCAGGGCAATATTATTCTTGAGCCCCCCAACAGTGTTGAGGTTTTTAGATGCTACATGATTATTTTCATTCCCTTTTTTATAATTTCAGAATGAGCAGCTCTTGTATTCACATCACAGCATTGCTGTTTAGAGTTGAGGCTGCTAATAGAAGTGGAATGACCAACCCAGCTTGCACATCAAGACAATGTGTGTGGAATGTCCCATCAGAAAAGACAGTTATCAAGCCAACAAAGATTGCTGACATGAATTGGAAGTCATCAAAACTAAATAAAGGTAACTAAGTAAGATATAGTAAACATAGGACATAGGAATCACTGCTATTGGAGAAATGCTGAAAAATGAATATGCTAAACTATTTTGCAAACAAGGCTGAACTTCATTCATGCAGCATCACGATACAGTGTCCCTGTAATATTACCACAAAATGTAGCAACCTCTGAGCCTATGATTACCTCATGATTTGATCAGCTTTGTTTTTGTTTTCTTAAGAACCTACCAGACCAACTGTAGACAGCAGGCGTAGCCTCTTTCAGCCGGTAGAAAAAAAGAGGGCTCTGGATGACAGTGAGAGAAGGAGAAGTTTCTACGAGAATTTAAAGGATACATTTCCAGACTCCTGTTTTGTGTTGATGGGTCAAGCTGAATGCACACCAGAGCCACTACAACCAATATCCACTCCTAGAGAAAGTGACATACTCTCCAGTGATGAAATTGATGCTATAGAGGAAATAACTGTTGGTCCGACTGAAAATGAGGCTTGGCACCAGCAAAGGGAGGGCAGAATAACTGCCTCAAATGTTTACAGGGCATTGACTAAAGTAGAATCAGTGAGTCAAGCTGAATGCACACCAGAGCCACTGCAGCCAATATCTACTCCTAGAGAAAGTAACATACTCTCCAGTGATGAAATTGATGCTATAGAGAAAATAACTGTTGGCCAGGCTGGTAATGAGGCTTGGCACCAGCAAAGGGAGGGCAGAATAACTGCCTCAAACTTTTATAGAGTATTCACTAAAGTAGAATCAATGAAAGTCAATGAAGAAAATAGTGCCGATAAACTTGTTGATAGCTTATTGGGAAAAGCTAAACCACCTACAAATTTACCAGCTCTTAAATATGGCAGAGATATGGAGCCCATTGCAGTTAAGGAATTCATCAAATACTTCAAAAAACACCACAAGGATGTTAGGTATAGAGAATGTGGTATCTTTATTGATAAAACTAAACAGTACTTGGGAGCATCCCCAGACTTACTGATAGAGTGCTCTTGTTGTGGGGAAGCAGTAGTAGAGATCAAGAACCCTTTTAGCATTGCCAATGAAATTCCCTCAGCAGATAATCTGTCATACTTATGTATGTGTAATGGACAAGTAGCTTTAAAGCAGCAGCATCAGTACTTTGCACAGGTCCAGGGTGAGATGGCCATAACAAAGAGGCAATTGGGCTATTTCTTTGTATACACACAAAAGGGCTATCACTTGGAAACAATCAGATTTAATGCCACATACTGGCATAGGCTTGAAGAAAATCTAACCTGGTTTTATAGTAATTGTCTTTCACCAGCCCTGAAACTACTGCGAAAATAAATTGTTTAAAAAAATACCTAGAAAATGGATCTGACTGATTATATAAACAGGCAATCATATTTCCATGGAGCCTGCACAATATAATTGAACAACTACATGTATTATTGTATTAGTGATTGCTTTATTTGATCCTTGATATCTAATGTCAAAAGTATAAAACATTCATCAAGTTGTTAATAAAAAAATTGCTTCCTACACTGATTACACTGGTCTTATTAAGACATCAACATAAATTTTGTATCACTGGGGTAGCCAGGGTTTTGTCAAAAGGGCTCAAAGGGGCCCAAGGCTTAAAAGGGAGAGGACCGAGCTTTTTTTGGACTTGATTGTCCCATATATTTACTATATATTACTTTTCAGAGAGGTGGGCCAGGCCCTTTAGTCCCCCCCTGGCTAAGCCCCTGTTTATGCATATTTGTGGTAATGTCATCCTACCAGTGCAAGGAAATCAGTTTCACTAAACCTGTGAACATACTATTGGTATCTTGAATTGTGTTATTCCAGAAGAGGCAGAAAAAGCCCATACCCAAACCATGGAGGGAATTATTTTTCAAACGATCCCCCAACCCCTAAGGAATTTCCAAATGAAAAGTGCAGTAGTGTTTTTTATGGATGTTTATCTCCTATAAAACAGGTGGCAAATTGACCCCCCCCCCCCCTGGAATTTCCAATTTCCCTCCATAGTGGGGGTATGGATTTTCTTGTGAATTACACATTTGACTCTATATCTTGTTCCAAAAATAACGTGTTACTTGCAAAGAGGCTTGTACAAATTGCATAATGCAGTACAGACAATAATAATGTTATCAAGATTACCAATAAGAGAGATGGGCAGTTCGTTCTTGATTATACGGAATGTTTTCAGCCGCCTGATGGCCTGTTCTACAAAAATGCGTAGATTAGCTATTTTTTTAGTTTTCTGTACATCAGCTTTCGTGAACTGTTCTTGTCCACGTTTCCCTGGCGGAATAAAAAGGTCAGCTCTGTGAAGCAGAAGATCCTCTGCAATAGTGAATCCACGATCTGCCATTACTGCATCATATGGCTCAAGTATGTTGTAAAACTCTGATTCCCTTGTCAAATGGACATCTGAGGTGCGCCCACCCCATGCCTCGGAGATGAAGTTGAAGGCCCCATTTGGGGTGATTGAAACTAGGATTTTTGCAGTATTGTGGTGCTTATAATCTGACCACGTTGATGCTCTGATTACAGGGTTGCTTGGGGTCTCTATAAAAATTTCAGTGCAGTCTATTATATGGCGCACCTTGCAGTATCCTGGTTTTTTGAACTTCTTTGGCAGTGTTTTCTTAACAACTTCCATGCTAGGATTGTATATTAGGCATTTCAGTTCATTAGCCAAAATTTTGACCCATGTGTTGAAAATAGTTGATACGGTACTTCGTGAAATTCCAAATCTTTGTGCAAGGTCTGCATTGGTGGATCCCAAACGGAGTTTCATTAGTGTTAAAAGAAACTCGTCCTTTTGAGAAAGAGCCCGGTTTGGTCCAAATTTTTTTGGTGATTTCCTAAAGTTCCTGCCTTTTCTGGATGTTTTCTTAGGGCCACTCCAATATCTCACTTTTTTATAGATCCTTTGACAGAGTCAAATAATTTGTGAA
>CALNXI010000547.1:169732-194732 GCA_942486025.1 Porites evermanni | reverse complement strand
CGATGATGTTGATGTTGACCTGCGACTCTCCGTTCTCAAACCAATTCATGCAACTTGGATCGTTAGCATGTGCAACGAATTGTCTAGCTCTGAAGGCAGACAGTCAATTGAAAAAGGATGGAAGGAGGCTGTAACTGATGTTGTTAGTGGCCCAAAGAAACTTTCACCGGAAGATCCCTTTGAAGACCTGGATGTTTAGGAACATTGCGGACTCTAGGACACTATGTACCTAATCTCAACTTGTTCCAGTCTGTTTAGAAAGGTGTAGTTCAGACGTTTTTTTTTTTTTTAAATAAAATGACGTTGACAACGCTTTCGCGAAATTTAATGATCTTTTATCGTTTCCGCCCATCAATATCGCGAAAATAAAGTCTCGCGAAATACTGTCTCACGAAAATCGCGAAATTAAGTACGAATAAGGTACAATGATCCAATTTAATAGACTGTTGTGAGGCTGACTGCCAGTCAACATTTCAAAACATTAAATGGATAATACTTAATTTAAACAATTATGTTTCTTGTTCCCTAACCCTACATCCCTAAACCTTGTTTACATTATTTTACAAACGAAGTAAATATAAACAAGGTACAGAAAGGACTGTCAGTCATTTAGTGACTTGAAAATCTTATAAGCTACCAGCCATTTAGACTCCCAAAATTTTATTCAAACAATAGCTGACTTAACAACAATCTATTTTAGTATTGATGCAAATGCAGCAGGTTAAAGTTAAGATAATATTTTAAGAAGATGCTACTCAGCAGATGCCGCCAATTTATAAGTTGATAATACTTCACAGTGTATGTTAGCCAAACATACCATTGTTTTTTTCTTTTGGCTGTATAAATGACAGGATGGTGTGGTTGAGAGATCTTGCACGAGACGGAAAGTCAGCTACACTAAATGTTCTCATAGAGTGGATGTCAGTAGAAATGAAATCGCGCATGCGTGCCACTGCACCTGTACAATCAACCAGCCAACGCCATGTCAACCATCTTAAAGCTGAAGGCGAAATGGAGACGAAGCAAAACAATCACAAATGCTGGCTATGCAAGAACCCCACCCATTGGCCAGACCAGTGCCCTAAATTTGCTGCTCTCGGCATTGATGAACGACTGAAAATGGCGAAAGAAAATCACGTACGTTTTAGCTGTGTGAGGAGACCCGGACGAGATCACAGAGCAACAAACTGTACTCAAAGGCAGCAATGTACCATAGCGGAGGACGGGGCTTAATGCAATCAATATCATCACACCATCCTCCATAAGAGCAAATCGTTCAGGATCACAATGACAGATACAGCGGTAACCCACAGCGCACTTCTGCCTATAATTACCGCAAATATTCACGGTCCAGAAACATGCAAATACCCTCTTTGACACGGGGGCTCAAGTGAGCTTAATAAGGAACGACACTGCGTCGACCTTCGGGTTAAAAGAAAAGGAAACCTCTGTGACGACAACAAAGGTCGGAGGTGACGAGGAAATCCTGCAAAACAAGGTATACTGTATTAGATGACGGTAGGAGATACTCCATCAAGGCTTTCGGAATACCCAGCATCAGTGAAGAAGTTTCTGCCGTTCCGTTGTCGCAAATTACTGCTATTTTGGCAGTAATCCAGTACCTCGCTGAAGTGGCTCTATGATTGGCCGAGACAGTTTAATGTGTAGCAAGCGTAGCAGAGCGTATTATTCTTTAAAAGACAATAGAGATTTTTCGCCATAGAGTTTGCACGCACTCTCTTGTACGCACACTACACTCAGTCAGTGCGTTCTCACTTTCACCTCTTCTCGATTTCTTTGAAAAAATTATTAGCGCACCCCCCAATATTATATCTACGTTAAACAGATTTAGCCAACTGGTAAAAACTGGACTAACCTGGTCAGTTAAGGTTCGTGCCTTTCGGTGTATTTACTACTTTGTCGTGCTGCTGTTTTGAAATGTAATTCTCTTTTCGTGATTGTTAGTATACATATGTGCGTGCCAAAGGGCGAGTATATAATTGCGGTAGAGTTTTTATTTATTACGTTATTACATCGCCAAAGCGTGAGTGTAGAATTGTGGTAGAGTATTCCAAAGCGTGAGTGTAGAATTGTGGTAGAGTATTTAGTTATTACATAACATTGGATGAAAAGATCACACATTAAGGTGAATATAAGGAAGCTATTTACAGATTGAAGCTATTTGTTGTTTCAGTTCAGTTATATCCGGAAAAGAAAAGTGGACTGCTAGGGGTACCGGCAAGTGCCCAAAGTGCACTTTTACATACTCAACTTTCAGGAAGCCAGAAAGATGCACACAGTGCCAGATTTATCTTGGAGGAAAGTTTGTTCCTAAGAAAGGCACCTCTTCAAATAGAAAGAGGAAGTTAAACAACCCAGAGGCAGTATATGTCTGTTTCTTTGCTGACAATTTACTTTATTCAATTAAAGTCACCGACAGAGATTACAGAAGTTTTTGCTTGGTGGCTGGCTCAAGTCGGGTCTGCTATTTTAATTCTTGTCCAAACTTACGTGCATTAGCAGTTGCTTCTGGCCAAGAACTACTTAATACATTCTCCTGTCCCCATTTGGAAAAGGTAAAGGACAACGTGCCCTCAAGGGAAGAACACCACTTAAATTCAGAAAAGTTGGCAGAGTATCCTGGTGGGGCTGACATATTAAGGAATATGACAGATGTTGCTGATTATGCAAAACCGCTTGGTGTCGCACAAGTTATCCGAGTATCGGAAAGTAGTTACGTGGTTTGTGGTATTCCTGATACCTCTGCCACAACTGGATTTGTCCACGTCAAGAATCACAATGACACACTGTTGTGTTCCGTGAAGCACTGCCGGATTTTCAGTGGTGGAAAACAGCTAAAAACACAGCATGTGTGCTTGCATGTGCATTTATTGTCATGTTCTCTTCGTTTGTGGAAACTCCATTCACGAGCAATTGCTAGTTCAACAACGCCAACCGCAGCAGTGTCCACATGCACCTCCACTGACACATCAAGTACCATTCCAACATCTTCAGTTGCAAGAACATCTACGTTAAAACACACTCAGGCCACTCACCATCCATATCATACTCCTTTAAGTGTCATAAGTGCTTCCCGTAATGCAGATAGCCGCACTCTTTGTGGTATGGATGGTGTATGGCCAAAGGAGTTTACTGCTGTTGATGTGATCTGCCGCCTATGTGGGTCCAGGCTTCATCCAACAAGACGCCACCCTGGTACACAGCGAAAAGCTTTTTTAATAACCAATAGCAATCCCTTTTTGCCGGTGAATGTGAAAGCGAGAATGTGCCAAAATGTAGCCTGTCAAGCAATGCACCAGCTCCAAGTTTATGATTTAGGTGTGCACACTGTAGTAGGTTTTGTCTTTTCTTGTGGTTGTTAATATGGTTAATTCTGTTTATGGTTCAATTTTTGTTTGGTATGATACTGTTTTTTGAAACTCGCCTAGTATGCATATGTTGGTGATCTTTTACCGGAAATCCATCAAACAGTGTCCATTTAACTGTCTAGGACCTATTTTCGGTTGTTCAGCACTTCATGTGGGTTGCTTTTTTTAAGTGCGAATTCTGTAAATCTCTTTGTAAATGCGTGTAGCGTGTAGATGTAAAAGTCTGGAATGCAATCCAAGTACAGTTCAACCAGTTTTCCATTTTTGTTGTTGTTGTTGTTGCATATATTAGAAGCAAAGGTTGTAATTTTGTTTTTCTTTTTCTCCAGTATGCAACTTTTTGCTAACTGGTGCACTACATTTACGCTCTCAACCGATAATAAAAATGTTATTGTTTTCCCTTCTGATTCCAATAATTTATTCTTTGCGATCAGCCCCTACCATTTTATAATTCCAGAAGTTATTTAGTATATCTCACTTTTCCTAATATCTTATATTTTCTAATACATATCTCGTCGTCCATTTTCCAGGTTTGTTTAATGCAGGAGAAAAAGTTCTCATTGCAATTGAAATATTCTTGGAGTGGAGGGAATTGTTCAAGAGAAATGTACCACTTTCCACAACCATAGACTGCAAGCTCAAGTCTTTGCTACTTACTGTTCCACAGGTTAGTGTTTGATTCTTTTTTTCTCGCTATTACGTACATCCTCTGTCTTTTATTTTATACTCAGTATTGGTGGAGGGGGGGCGGCAGGGTTAGTGCAGTGGTGAGAGCTCTCTCCTTCAACCAATGTGGACGGGGATTGATTCCTGAACTCGACGGCATATGTGGGTTTAGTTTGTTGGTTCTGACTCTTCTCCAAGAGGTTTTTCGCTGGGTACTCCAGTTTTCCCTTCTCAACAAAAGCTATCATCTCATTTGACTAGTAATTCATTTGATTTAATTTCCTTTAATTTGCTTTGTAGTCTTCCCATTAGTAGAGCACATACGCTGTAATAAACTACTACAAGACTGAAATTAAGTTATTAGAATAATGTTAAACGTATATCAGTTATCATTTTGAAAATAAACAGTATCAATATTTTGAAATACTGTAGCTGAAAAAAGTATTTCTGCTTAAATGCGTACTTTCCTTATTAAGTGGGGTGCTTTTTCTTAAATATAATATTATGAAATATAATATGATTATTATTTTAAAAATACCTTGTTTTTCATTAGTCCTTTAAGGGTTTCAATTTACCTGACATAAAACTCATAGATCAGTTGCGTATATTCTGCTTTACTGTCGGGTTGCAGGTCAATAAACATGTACATGTAGATGACAAGCATTAGGTCAACACGTGGGGGTGTAGATAGTTTCCAGTCTTTATTTACATATGAATAATATTGTTTCTGCTTTTTGCCAAAGGATCGTGTGCCAAACCCAAACACAATTGACTACCTGGGTGATGTGATGTACAACGCGTTTTACTGCTTCGAACTGTTGACATGTCGTCACATGGATGATGTTGTTTGTGGACTTTGTGGAACTATCGGCATCGTCTACTTTGGAGATGGCAATGCCAAAAATTGCTGCAGTGTTTCTGGGGTAAGTAGATGAAACTGTACCTGTTTTCTGTGCACTATCCAAGGGAGATTTCCTGTAGATTAGCGTTCAGTTGTTCCAGTAAAAAAATACAAATATAAAACATAACATGTCTTGTCAAGAGGGATCTAAATACTATCGAACCTGAAAATACAAAATAAAAAAGATGACAAAAGTAACAATCTTTCTGCTCTACTTGCAAACCTACTTATCTGTATCAATACGTTACATTCTTAGAGTAGAAGATAATTATAGTTTATGCTTTCATGCACGTACAGGAGAGTAGTTTTCTTCAGGAGCCGGCTTAGGTACAAGACGCACAAACGACGCGACGTCAGAGCTAGATGCATACTCTAGTCAACGTGCCAATGAGGGGAGCAGAGGAATGTCCCTCCATATTGCGGCCTGATAATTGCTTTTCTAATCTCTTAGAGATGACTCGCATGGCAGCAGAGTCTCTAGCTTGACTTTCCTGCCGGTCTACCGTGGTGGATCTCATATTCAGCACATCAACACTATGACACTTCTTTTAGTATAGTTGCCACACTGCACGATTGCTTCCGTATCTTTAATTTACAGGTCTCCTCGAGCTCGGCAACTCATCGCTCCTCCCCTCTACTCATCATAGCTCGAACGTATCCTTCATTGTGTCGGGGAAGTGGGACTGCTTTCCACTTCCCTTTACCAAAGAAGGTAGAGATGACATCACAGTCTGTGATCGTCGAGAGTTTACACCGAAAAGGGTCCTTATCATGCAAGCAATGAAAATTCTTGGCCAAGTTGTTTGCTACACTTGCTACGCTTACTACACTTGCTACGCTTGCTACGCCTGCAACACTTGCTACACTTGCTGCGCTTGCTACACTTGCTACGCCTGCTAGGCTTGCTGCGCTTGCTACACTTGCTACGCTTGCTACACTTGCTACACTTGCTACGCTTGCTACGCCTGCTACACTTGATGCGCTTGCTACGCTTGCTACACTTGCTACGCCTGCTACACCTGCAACACTTGCTACGCTTGTTACACTTGTTGCCCTTGCTACGCTTGCTACACCTGCTACACTTGCAAGCACTCGCTTTTTAACAGTGCAAGAGCCTAGTTGACGTGTAATTTCCGCCCTGTCACCCGTCGTGTAAGTGCTAATTGTCATAATGCAAATTAGTTGGTAGGCGCAACAGTGGTCACAGGCACTGGACGAAAGCCAGACCTGCCTTGAAGTCCGGCACAAATGGCTCGATTTAATGGGGAAATTATGGATCTTTTTTCGAGCCGATCTCCCAGAGAGGAAGAAGAGGTTTCCCTCTTAGGCCGGAGCCGAAACATTTGCAGTGGATTTGAATTTCGGTGAAAAAACGACATTCTTGTTGCGACTGGTCCAGGACCCCGACAGACCGAAGTGGCCAGCCTTCACTTCGTTCTATGAAAGGAGTAACAGTGGTTACGCAATAAAGCCAAAAAAACAGTAAAACGACAAACAGACACGAAAACGCAGTGTAATATATTGCAGGTAAGTCTTTTTTCTTCAGTTCATTTAAGAAAAAGTAAGTTTTTGCGTTATTTAGCGTGCGCAGATCTCATTCAGCGCCGTAGCTAGTATGAGGCCAACCGAGGCACTCGCCTCGGTAAAATTTTGACGAATTTCGCCGATCATTTTTATTTTACATAAGCGATCATCGGAGCCTCTCAGAAAAGATTTCGTGGCCAAAATATAACAGTTAAAAAATATATATATAACCAAAATTTTCGCCGTATTAATACTGCAGGCATGTCAGTACAAAAAACCTCTCGGTACACCGGAAGTACCTCGCTTTCATGTGCGACGTCACGAAGTCTGTCTATACATTTGTACAGCGGTTGCTTTCAGCATGGTCTGATCGATCCGCCATTTTGTTGAGCTCGAAGCATGCAGCGTTCAATTAAATCGTTTTTAAAAAGAAAACGGTAAGTAGAGGGAATCGTTGCACCAAGTGTTTGTTTAAATTACTTGTTTATAAAATTTGGGAATGAATTTGTTGAAAAAAACTTCTTTTTAGCGATTCAACTTCCAGTGATTGCAGTGACACTGCCAGTGCCACACCGATAGAGAAGGACGAAGTTCAGGTTGAAGCCGTCGAAGCAATTGATAGCAATGTTTCACGCCAAGGTCAGTATAAACAAAAGTACAGGGTTATGCCATGGTTATAATGTTTGTAATCTCTAGTGACTATATTTAGATTTTTCATGGGCAGAATGGAAAGCACTAAATTTGTCAGAATTTGATTTAAGTACTTTAATTGTTACTTAGATGTCAAGACAAACGATTTTACACCTTCATCTTGGCTGGAAAACCTCCCTACAGAAATCTTGATCAAGATATTCAAATATCAGACGATTCAGGGAAATATGTTAGGGATTGGCTTAGTATGTCGCCGATTTTATTTGATTACCGTGACATACCCAGAACTCTGGTCCACACTGGAGTCAAGTGTAGAGTTTAGTGTAGAATCATTCAAACTCATTATGACTCATGCTCGTGATTTTAAAGTTTTAGCTTTAAAATACTCGCAAAAGGCTGTAAGCTACAATAGCTCAGAGGGTTTCATAGAAGGGTGTCTTTCTTCGTGTATAAACATAGAAGAACTTGATCTATCTTACAACACATCTATTGTTGACTTGGCATTTTTACAAAGCATGCCTATCTTAAAAAAACTTATTCTTGAAGGATGCACAAGCATTGACCCCCAAAATATGCTTTATAACCTGAAAAAGTGAAAGGCACTGAAAGTTCCGGATGTTTCTAACTGCTTGCAATTGGAAGGCGAGCACCAAATAACAGGGCTTGTTGAAGTATGTCTGGTGTTGCCACTTCTTCAGATATTTAAAGCTGAATGGAGCTGCCGATTTGCTCCAGAATTAGTAATGGATATTTTAGACAGCTCTCCTCATATTTCCCAATTAGCTGTAACTCCATCTTTCTGGGGATCCCAATCTGATTTATGGGCTGATATTGTATATGGGCATAAAAATGTAAGATTTGGTGAAAGTATAATGCTTCAAATTTAGTCATATGGTCGAAGATTACTGTAATGCAAATCGGCTTCAAACATGATGTGATTAAATAAAGATTTTTTTTGAATACAAGCAACTCGACTATTTTCCTTAACTAGTCTAATCAAAGTATTTGAGATGGTCCACTCTAAAATCTGACTGGTTCAAACAACTGAGATGATTTGTCACTTCATGATAATGAAAATATTTTTTAGCCAATTATACAATAAACAACAAAAGGTCCGCATTGCTTTGACTAGTTGAATAACAATTTCCTGGAATATTTCAAGGAATATATCATTCAGTTTATTGGTTACTATATAGTAATCAACAGTTATCTCAGCCAAATTGTAAGGCTTCTGCTCAGCTGCATTTCATGCAGATATTTTCGCTGTTTCAACCAGACAGTTTTTACAGTGGGGCCCGTCGAATATAGAACAGTCAGTGCTGTAAATGCTACAAAAACAACTAGCTTATAATCATTTCTTTTATTTATGTGAATACAGATCCTCGTGACCTTGGAAAACTTCACAGAAACAAACTCAGTGACGCAGATATAAAAGCGATTTTGAAGCCAGTCGACTCCAAAAAGGGAATACAATACCCTGTGAATCCTCAGAAGAGGAGGTATAATCCTGAGTGGGAGGATAGATTTCCTTGGTTGCGTTATTCGAAATCAGAAGATGGGGCATACTGCTCATGCTGTTTTACCTTTGCCAATGCGTCTACTTCGAATGACCCACTAGTTTCTGCTCCTTTCAAGGACTGGAAAAATGCTATAGGTGCTAAAAGAGGCATTCTCACAAACCATGAGCTGACAAAGTGTCACAGGAGTTCAATGGTCGCCGCCGAAAACTTTATGCTCGTGGCTAGAAAAGAGAAAGAGTCTATCAAAGAATCCCTGAATCGTAGCTACTCAGAAACAGTTCAGAAAAACAGAGATACCCTATGTTCTATTCTTGACGTGGTGATTCTTCTAGCCAAAAGAGGTATTCCATTCAGAGGAAGGTGGGACAAATCTGCTAAAAGAGATAATGGTAATTTTGAATATTTTATTCACTGGCTGGCAAAATATGATAACAACCTGTCTGATCACTTGTCGTCGGCTGCAAAAAACGCACGCTATTTATCGCCACAAGTCCAAAACGAAATGATAGATTGTCTTGGTGAGGTTATTCGCAGTACCCTTGTTTCAAATGTCAATCAGAGCAAGTTCATCAGCATCATGGCGGACGAAACAACTGATGTATCGACGATAGAGCAACTGTCTGTCTGTGTACGATACCTTGGCATGTCATCTGCTACCAACAAAGTTGAAGTCGATGAAGTCTTCCTGGGGTTTGTACCGCTACCGAGAACTGATGCAGCTACCATATCCGATCTCTTGATTAATCACCTTGTTAAATGGGGTGTCGATCTTGAGCGTCTCCGTGGAATGGGGTTTGATGGGGCGTCGGTAATGAGTGGAGTTAATGCAGGAGTCCAGGCAAGGATCACTGCCCGATTTCCAAAAGCAAAGTACTTTACCCATTGCTCAAGCCACTGCCTAAACCTAGTCATCGTCGCAAGCTGCAATGACGTGCGTGAAATCAGCAACTTTATGACAACGTTCCAGCAAGTAACACTGTTTTTTTCTTACTCTGCCAAGAGAAAAGATATTCTAAAGGAGAAAATGGGTGCGGCTTCCGATGCTGAAGAACTTCTGGCAGACTGTACGTTGGAAGAGCACGAAGAGGAAAATCTTTCGGCCGCCTCAAACCGTGAATGTTTACCAACCTTGAGCGACACACGCTGGCTTTCACGAGTTGATTCCATCAGTACCCTTTTGGTGAATTACTCAGCTATATACAATTCTGTATCTGAAGTCATGCTGCAGTCAACAGGCAAGGCATCCCATGATGCATCCGCCTTTTTACGTGCCATGGAGCAGTTCCATTTCATTATTTCAGCGGTGCTAACTCAATACATCCTGGGTTATACACGTCCTCTATCCGTTCTGCTCCAATCAAAGTCGTGCGACTTAATAAAAGCCCACGACGAAGCAAGACACCTTGTGTCCGTTTTAAACGGCGTAAGGAGTGAGGAAAAGTTCAAGATGCTTTTCGATAGAGCCGCCACAATAGCTAAAACAATCGATGTATTGCCTTCCAAACCCAGAACCACCGGCAGACAGGCCCATCGTGCAAACGCACGTGCTGAATCAATTGAAGAATTTTACAGGTATTTACGTTTTTGATCACGATGTCAATAAGAAAAGCAAATAATTTTTACTTGAAAGTTTTAAATCAATTCGTGTTGTTGTCGTTTTCCTAAACTAATCATTTGTATTATTATTTTTTTATTTGCTTGTTATTTCTAAGGCTGAATTACTTCTACCCTTTTCTGGACCATGTTATCAGGCACATGGAAGAGCGATTTCCTAAAGATCTCAGGGGTGCTTTACTGGGTGCACTGCTTATACCTGCCAATCTAGACCAACTGACTCAGGCAGAGGAGAGTAAAATCAAATCTGAGTTGGATAAAGAACTCCCCATGCCGCAGACTTTTGAGCAGGAGGTAATACTACTTGTAACTCATGAAAGGTCAACGCAAGTTGTTCTTAACAGCTGTTTATAGTTTTCAATTTAAACTTTTGCTTTTATATCTTTCACCTAGGTTATTAGATGGAAAGAAACCCAGAAGAGCAACAAGGGCGTCAACTCACTTACGGAGTCTGTTTCATGCTGCGACAGCACTCTTTATCCAAACATCTCAACTATCCTACAGCTTATTCTCAGTCTACCTGTCGGAAGCTGCTCATGTGAACGCAGTTTTAGTTCATTACGCCGATTGAAGACATGGTCCCGTTCGTCTATGGGTTCTGATCGGCTGAACTCCCTTTCGTTAGCATATGTTCACGATTATATGCAATTGGAGGCTCTAACCATTTTGGAGCGCTGGGACGCCAGTGGCCATAGACGAATCGCTCTTGCGTTCAATCAATAACACGATTTGTAAACTTGAGTGGAATTTTACCAATTAAAGATCTGCATGTGGTAGCTTCTTTGTTTCATTCAATTATTTCTGTCAGGTTTACTTGCTTTTCTTTTTTTAATATATATTTTTAACGCATCATGATATTACAAAGAATTCAGCAATTCAGTCAATATGCTATGAAAAAATTACCATATCATCGATCTCAAGGGGCTACGTACGTTAACTCAAATTTTTTTTGAACAAATACTGATCAAAACCATTGGCTAGGTTAACGGTCACCCAGATTATGTAGCTTGTTTCTGATTATTGCTTTTTAAATTTCACTTAAATTAACTCGAAAAAAAGTTACCGAAAGGCCCAGAAAACGCTGCAAATCGCATTTCCGAGAGACTTAAGTTCAAAATTTCTCGGGGGGGGGGGGGCATGCCCCCGAACCCCCCTAGCAACTCCCGCCTGCCTCAGTTGGCCGTTTGGTCTGGCTACGGCACTGTCAGTAATATATTTCTCATACAAAGTCTCTTATATTTTCAACGGTCGCCTGTAACGCGACACCGGCACGTCATCTATGTTATGTAAATTATATTACACCCTTCCCTTGCAACGTGAGTTTGGGCCGCCTGTGGCTACACTTGCTGCGCCTGCTACACTTGCTACGCCTCCTACACCTACTACACTTGCTACGCTTGCTACACTTGCTACGCCTGCTACACGTGCTACGCGTCTTGGCAACCAATGGATGGTACCCTATCCGTGGAGAAAAGATCCAAACTTTCTTTCGAACAGCACGTCATTGGCACTGAAATATTTAGTATTAACAGAACGCTAGCTAAAATCCAGCCCAGACCATGCAAAGGCCAATGATGCACAAATGAGGAAGATGCAGGAAATGAAGTTTTGCAGAAAGTCAACAAAGGAGGAAATTAAAAATTACAAAGGCCCAGTCCATTACATCCCTCATCATGTGATCGTCAGGCATGAGAAGAAAAGTACCCCTGTTCGTATGGTGTTTAATTCATCGTCTGTGTTTGAAGGTCACCATATGCTGAACAATCTCTTTGGAGTTGTTTTGCGTTTTAAAGAAAAGGAAGCGGCCTTAGTTAGTGATATTTCCAAGGTGTATCACCGCGTTTTGATACCTCCGCACGATTAGCACGTTCCCTGTGTTCTATGGAGGACACAAGCCGAGAACTGGACAAATTCATGAAAACAGTATTAACTTTTGGGGACAAGCCAGCTCCGGCCATGGCGCAAATTGCTCTTCGCAAAACAGCGCAAGAAGGTCAAGCCACCAACCCTAAAGCAGTGGATGTTCTGACCAACAACGTTTATATGGATGACATCCGTGACTCTGTTAACACTATTAAAGAAGCACAAGGACTCAGCAACGAATCAACAGCGTTTTGGCTAAAGGAGGTTTCGGTATTAAAAGAATGGATCTCTAACAAAGATCTGGCAAAGAATGAAACTAAGAAGAAGGAAAGTGATAGATTTCAGATGTAATGGAGGTATTCGAAAGAGAAGAAAAAGTTTTAGGAGTCGTATGGAATCACAAGACTGACGGGCTTCGTTTCCAAGTCAAGGCAGACTTGTTGAAGTATCAAAGGTTACAGATCAAGGCCAAGTCAAGCTAACCAAGCGAGTGGTACTGAGTAAACTCACACTATCTACAACCCTATCGGGCCGGCTTCGGCATTTCTAATTATGGCAAAGATTGCTATCCAACACCTGTGGCAGTTAGGAATTGGATGGGACGAGGAGCTACTGCCCACAATTCAAGTTCAGTGGACGAGATGATGGAACTCAATTACGTGTCCTTCCCAAGAGGACTCTTTAAAGTTAACGCCACCGACCAAGCATCACTGTGCAGATACATCACAAGAAACCTTGGGGTGTGCGCATATATCCGGCAAAGAGGAAAGAATGATAAATATGAAGTGAAACTCGAAGCAGCGAAGTCTAAGGTGGCACAACTGAAACAGCTAACCATTCCACACCTAGAGCTTCAGGCTGCCGTGCTAGCATCATGCCAAGCAAAGACCATTTACGAGTCAAGAATTGAACTCAACGGAAGCTTCAAACCTTTTGTATCCTCAAGAGTCGGCGAGATTCAAAGTAATTCTAGCCCAAGACAGTGGCAACACATTCCAGGACAACTTCATGTGGAAGATGACATTACCCGGGAAATACACATGGTAGGAGCCACAACGCCAAGACTAGAAGAAAGTTCTGTATTCTGAAAGGAAATAAGCTGAGCAAGTCAGTCAACTTCAAGTGTGGCTTCTGTTGTGAAATGGCACACAAAGCTGAAACTAAACTTATGGCAAATTTACTTCCACCTCGATTGGCGCCTTATACACCACCCTTTAACATCACTGCATGTAATTATTTCGCACCATAATTTTAACGTCAAGATCACCAGAAACAAGACCGCCAAGCATTACAGAGTCTTTCTTACTTGTACAAACACAGGAGCTGTTAATCTGGAGATGGCTTTCTTTGCATTACTTTCTTTGCATACTGGTAATAGGGAAAAAATTGAAAGCAATCTTATAATTACACTGTATACACTATTCTAATCAGAAGATGCAACCAATCAAAGTAACATGCTTATTCTTGTTATGTGTCCTAGATAAAGGCAGAGTTTGCGCGCATTTTGGGACAAGGAAACCCTTTAAAGGAAATGGCATAAAAAGTTAGCAGAACTGGGTGGAGAAAATTTTGAAATTTGCTCGCTGTCAGCATGGATCCAAAGACATCCTAGATTTGATGAACGATGGCATTTCGGATAACCCTTCAAAAACAGATGGTATGATTATTATGCTTACTTACAGTTCCATATAATTATCTACAAATAATACGTTTTGATTTCATACAACTGATAAGAATTGGCTTGTTCCTTCTATCCCCGCTGCCCAACCCCCCTTTGCCAAAAAAAAAAACTCTGTTGTTAATGACCCCCCACTTCATGGACTACCCTAAAATGTGCTGTCACTGAAGATTATTGAGTGAACTAGGTTCCATTTAGAGACATTGACCTGAGAATTGATTCACCCACGAATCTTTGGTGGTACAGTCAAGTCTTTCTAAGACGGACACCCTTGGGACCGGCACTAAGTGTCCGTCTTATAGAGTGTCAAATAAGGGGAATAAAGAAAGTAGGGACCAACTCTAGGTTTCCGTTTTACAGAGGTGTCCGTCTTGTAGAGGTGTCCATTAAGAGAGAGTCGACTATATAGCATAATACAATGTATAGTCCATGGATTGGGGGTTAGTGTTTACCACCTCTTCACAGTGATAGAATAGTGAAAGCTTGTAACCAGACACCCTCAGGACACAAAAAATGTGTCCGTAACGGTCGCTGGTCACTTACAAAAAAACGTTCTGCCCGTCTGCCTGTTACAGCTGAGCTCACTTGATTTGATTTGTACAATGAAATGTCCGCTTTCTAAAGTGCCTGTTAGGAGAGCTTCCATGGTACATTTCTATAACAATTTTTTTTTTCATTTTTGTTTTTTAGTCATTGAAGAGGCTGCAGTGGCTTTGTTGCCGCGCTTCCTCAAGGAAAAAGGTGGTAGCCCACACACTGCTATGAAAATTTGCATGGTAGGTAATTTTTCTTGTTTTTTCAGGTTTTCAGATACCTTTGTAAATTTCCTTAAAGATAATGTTATTACAGTCAACTCACAAAAATGCTTACTTTCTGGGCTTAATGGGAAAAAAAGTGGAGTTACTGGAAGTTTGAGTTATTAGAAGTTCCAAACAAACAACTGAAATGAGAATATAGGGTGCTGGAGGAATGCAAGTACAGTATCATGCACACTTCACTAAAAGGGCAGCCAGAGATCATAATCAAATAAAGCTTGATTGCTATACAGTGCTGGAAATGGTCAAAAGATTACATGGTTGTTTTCAAAAAAATTCAATGCTTCGGTTCAAGTTATCGTGGGTTAAAAACTGTATAAAAATAATCTGAAGAGACACAAAAATACTTAAGTTATCACGGGTTTGAGTTACTGAGGGTAAAATTCATGCAGTAAATGTATGTACAGTACACGCAGAAAATCCAGGGAAAATCAATTTTGCTTTGAGTTAGCGAGGGTTCAAGTTATCGGGAGTGGGCTGCTGTATTCCGGGAAGTCCTGGAATTGACTGCTAACTCATCTAGTTAATTTTCTGTATTTTTTCCTTTTCAAAGGAAGGAGAAAGCACCGACCAAGCAATAGAGGAAACCAGGTTCCCGAGAATTGTTGGGAAAGGAGAGTTTTGGTGCCTCGGTCCCCTTGTTATAGCCATAGAGGGTGAAATCATCCTTACATTAGCTTCCACCTCTATGGCTAATGCCATAAGTTTACTGGCTGCCTGCTACTATGTTTTTAACATTACTTACAAAGCCAAACCTGGCAACGTATTTTTATTTTGTGAGGCCACTCTTCTTGACATGCCAACTGAAGCAAAAAAGAGAGAGGCCCTAAACAAATTTAATTCAAGTCTTAATTTATAAGATGTTGTGATTATGGTTTATTATGGTTGCGATGGCTCTGTTTTTCTTTTTTATTTGTACTTTAGATTAAGATAGTCGTTGCTGTTTTTGACCATTGCAAATGATAACAACTCGAATTTTTTTTTTTTAAATGAGAACAAAACATTCTCCTTTTAAGATCCAAGGAAAACATTGTAAAAGATTTATATTCATTGTTTATATATGCATGCATCATACCTGGTTTGGTCCTTTGCAAAGTTCAAGTCCTTATTGAAAAGGTTCTACGATGTAATTGTTCAATGTGGATTTCAGTTTTACAAGGGCAAAAATGTTAGGTGTTGTTCTAGCTTCTGCTTAATCATTACCAGAGTTAAGGTTTAATTTTGATCCAGTGTGAGAGAATGGTCTGATCTACATTTTCAAACTTTGAATGAATGACAATAGGGGTGTTAAGAGATGTTAAAATTTTTATAAATATACATAATAATATATTGGAATACTGTAAATTTCAAGCTTTGTTGCATAACAACATTACAATTTTATAATATATTTGTTTGTTAGAAAGGAAAATAATATTTATATTTTTGTGTCTTGGAACAAATCTTATGTGCATGTACCTTCACGAATAACATGTACAGATCAGCTTTGCTCTTTGTTATTGTTTTATAATTATATGAGAAAATATTTAGTCAATAAAATAGCTCAATGTTTGTGCTTTTTTTAACAAAGTGATTTGTTTATTACTGTAGTATAAAGCTCTCAACATTTATTTTTCTTTGCTCCTATATATCTTGCAGGAATCGTTTTTTACTTGGAAGTTAGAATTACCACTAGTCCTGTCATTGAGACCAATGCATTAAAAATTATCCCAAAAAATCAAAGAAACCTAAATGGAGAGTGAAAGGACATTTTATCGAGGAGTTATTTGAACTTCGAATGAGGAGAGTAAACTTAACCCCAGACTTGGGAGTAAAACCTGATGGGGTAAAAATTACTCCTCATCTGATAAATTACTCTCTTTATAGAGTTAAAGTAACGCCATATTTGGAGTAAAAACGGATAGAGTTAAAATTAGTCCTCGTTTTATAGAGTTAAAATTACTCTTCTAATAGAGTTAAAGTAACCCCAGATTTAGAGTTAAAATTTAGGAGTTACAATAACCCCCAAAATGGAGTATCCTGTACCTAAAATTTGTACTCCAAAGAAGAGTTAAAACAACTCATGTAAGGAGTTAAATTAATCCCATTTTAGAGTTTTTTAACTCCATGACTGGGAGTAAAAACGACTCTTTTAAGACTAGAATTTACCTCAGATTTGGAGTTAAAATAGGAGTTAAAGTAACCCCAAAAAGAATAAAACCAACTCATGTAAGGCGTAAAAATAACCCCATTTTTAGAGTTATTCTAACTCCAGACTGTGAGTCAAAATAACTCTTTTTAACGGGGTAAAAATAACCCCAGATTTGGAGTTAAAATAGGAGTTAAAGTAACCCCCAAAATGGAGTTATCCTGTACCTAAAATTTTTGGTCTCTTTCTCGCTAGCTGGCCAATCAGAGAGCCGCTTTGACCCATTGTGCCTCATGCATTTGGAGAACACAAAAAATGTGAAGAAAACCGGCTGAGCTAGTACAAGTGGCTCCAAAATCGAGACACTTTTTCCCACAAGGACGTCCCAAATGGCATAGACTTAAAGGGGGGAACACCTGAAGAAGAAACTAACTAGTTTATTTAGCACATACTCGAGTGACATTGTTATTAACAATCTAGTTAAAATTGCTTCCTCTCAGGGCAATGAAAGTTTCCTTCCAAAGTTCCTAAAATAAGTTTTTATGGAGGAAGTGAAAGCGCAGATCAAAGAATTGCTGCTGCTGTTGCTCAGACAAACCTGGGGAAACAATACAACTTTACACTGTGCTGATATAGAACCAGGTGAAATTACTGAACAAAAAATAGCAATGATTGACTATGAGAGAAATGCAGGACAGAAGTGTTGAATTTAAACAACGACGTAGGCTGAACTATTTGAAAACGAAATCGAGAAACAAATCTGAATCAAATTAAGAGGAAATCGGCTACAAAATTGTCATTACAGTAACCCTTGACCCTGATGTACTACAAAAATGGGTTGTCACACCACAAGAATTAAAATAATGCAAAAAATATGTACCCGTTTTTCGCGAATGACCTTCTAAGAAGTATATTACTTGTCCCGACGACAAAAGAAGTGTTATAGGCTTTATCTTTGTAATATTTGACACGGAAACAAGCTGTGGAGACAGCCAGCTGAAATCATTCAATTAGTAGCCAAAACAAAGACAGGAACGTCATTTTTCACATTTATAACGCCGACAAAAGAAATTTTTTGATGCTCCTCATGTTAACAAGTTCAAAGTATCTTGGGTTGCAGGGAATAAGTGTCTGTACCGTGGAGGCAACATTTTGCAAACAGTTCCTTTTCACGATGTCTTCGATTATCTATTGATTTCCTTGCAGATTCAAAGGGTTCTTGTTACAAAACCGTTCTGCACATATACTGTTAAGAACAATTGAAGACTACACACTAGAGCTTCTTCAGACATTGAAGGAATTAAAAATTCATTTGCTGATAGTCTTATCCTGTTCGACAACTTGATAAAAGAAAAGCACGCGGGGCTAAAACAATATGACGGATCCTTCGTAATTATACATCAAGAAGTGCTTTACAAACACCTATTCGGTATTGAATTTCAGGGTCATCATGCGCTCGAAGATGTAAAGGCAAAAAGCAAATTTCTGTTTAGGTCCTCACTGCAGTTACATTTGTATCTCTCCAAAATTGCAAACAAAAGTGGCACAACCGACATTAACTCAGCCATCCCAGATATGAACTTTGACTGAAGTCACACTCTTTTTAAGTCATTTGATGGAATAATAGCGGATCCCTCGGGTGGCAGAATAATGAAGAAGTCTAAAGCCAAAAAATTTGCTGATTCTGGACTCCGTTTTCACCACCTTAACAGCCTGTTCGACACCCAAGGAGAAGAAGGACTTCTTACAAAATTAGCGAATCTACCAACAAAAAGCATTCGTGTTTGTGGAAGTACAGACCCGTTGACATTACATGTAATAATTATTCTACTGTTGAAAATTGTGCGCCAATAGTGTGCATACATACTTCGTAGTATATTTTCACCTTTTTGCTTTATTGTATTTCAAGTTGATGGCAACGTTGGTTGCTAAATAATTAGCTCATGATCTCCGATACGTTCAAGGAAGTCATGAAGTGAACCGTTATAACTGATGAGATATTTGGGTTTCTTAATCGATATCGTGGAAATAATCTTAAATGTCAATCACTTTATTATAAAATAGGTTAGGTTTCATGTGTGTTGTGGCGAGTCAAAGGGAGAAGATCATACTATCAAAACCAGCTTGTTCTGTCAAAAATATCTGTGAGTGAGTGAGTTGCAAAAACCGTGACTTCGGGGTTCGTTATTGTGAATAAAGCTACATCAAGTGAATTGTCATAGATTTCTATGAATAAGGGGGCCCAGATTCCCGACCAAGTGGCACCTCCGACGGGACCAGATAAACTGCAGGGAATTGAAATACAGTGAAACTACTTCAGTCTTAAAGCATGAAAGAGGCAATGTCAACTTTCGACGCAAAGCTCAATCCACTTCAGTTCACCCGCGGAAGAACGAAGGAAAAAATACAAAAGCGGGAGGCATGACAGAATTGAAAGGCAAGTGAATGTGTTGAAGGAGTTGTCGTGTGAGATTGATAGCTTAAGAAGAACAATAGAAGGGAAGAAGTTTGCCACGAAAGAAGAGGTCCAAGAAATAGAGAAATGGAGTGATGAAGTTGAAGCAAAAATAAGTGAAGCGGACGATGATGTTTTACACCTGGGAAAGTGGATTGAAAAACTTAAGTGGGAAGATAGCCAGAAGCTCCGAGAACGAGAGCTGGAATATGAGTGGACGCTCTTCAAAACTTGGTTGAAATTCCAAAGTGAGTTGTATGCAGCAAAATTCCAAGACCATCAAGGGGGTATGGCGGAGAACTGTCGCATAAATTCAGCGACTGGCTTAAAAGCGAAGTTGCCGAAGTTAGTTATAATTAAATTCAATGGCACGTTTCAAGACTGGCCATGATTCTGGGGGCAGTACAGTAAAGCGACTGACAATTTGAGCTTCGCTAGCAAGTTTTCTTATTTGCGGGAGTTATTAGCTCCAAAGGTGAGAACATCTATAGAAGCTTTGTGATTTTCACCTGAGGGTTACAATCGCCTTAAAAGCATATTGATGGATAAATATGGCAAGGAATCAGAAATAATCAAGGCTTACAACAGAGAGATTTTGGATCTGCCAGTTATTCCAGGCATAGATGTAAAAAGGATTCATGAGTTGAGTGAGCGATTATCATATTGCATGCATTCTTTGGAGACAAATGGGGAAATTAAATCAAGTGAACCGAAACGTATCAATGACACTGGATAAATTACCAGGTATTAGAGGTGATCTTGTTCGCACCAATCACTCGTGGGAAAGCTGGAATTTCTTGAAATTATGTGAAGCCCTTCGCCTGTGGACAAGAAGAAACCCGCTCGATTCATCTGAGAAAAATTATGCCCCTCGCCGGCAGGAAACATCTAACAAGCTATTCAACGCCCAACAAAGGGAGCCAAAACAGCGTGGGTGTGTCTATTGTGATGATACATCGCATCTTCCCTCGGAATGATCAAAGATATCAACAGTGGATGACAGGAGGCAATTTCTGGCACAACATCGCCTCTGTTTTAACTGTGCATGTGGCAGTCACGAAGCCCCAAATTGCTACAGCAGATCTTCATGCCGTACATGCAAACGCCGACATCATACCTATATTTGTGACCGAAGGGGGTCACAGCAAGAATTAGCACTAACCACCTCAGAAAAGGGAGATGGCATTTTTCCAGTCGTGAATTTGAAAGTAAGTGTTGTCGAGTGTCGTGTGTTAATCAACACTGGTGCGGGAAGCTCTTACAATTTAGTGAATCGGATTGGCTTTCTGAAGATTAAACCTGTAAATGTGGAAGTCAAGCAAGTGGACATGTTGATGGGAACGTCAATGGCACCCCTTGAAACATAAAACCTCGGTTACATCAGTTTGTGGGAATTTCAAAATGAACGTAAACTTAATCAAGGTGGAAAAGGGAGAACTGTTGACAATAGACAACTATGAAGCAGTGATTGCAAAGTATCCACATTTAAAGGGAGTGAAAGTGCGTGACCGAGACACCAAACCTCAGTTGCCTGTTCATGTGGTGCTGGGGGCCGGAAAATACGCAAGGATCAAAACAGGGACACGACCACACGTGGGGAGAGAAAAGCCCGGTTGCTGTACTCACCAAAATAGGGTGGTTCGTGATGTCCCCTGGACAGGAGTTTGATTGGACAGCGATGATGCTAACTTAGAGGTCCCAACTGAAATATGAGGAATTCTGCCAAATGGACGTTCTAGGGCTACTAGCCAACACTCGACCTTATGATCACTGAGCCGTGTAGAGCGGGTGTAAAGAGCAGTTAGTCAGGTCTGGTGAGGGCTGGTACGAAACTGGCTTACCCTGGAACGGAGATCGTTCAAACTTGCCCAACAATGCGAAGGGAAGTCTGCAGCAACTACATGTACTTACACACAAATTAGACCAGGCAGGACAGAGAGAAGAATATGACAGTATTATCTCAGGAGCAGGGTGTAGTCGAGATCGCCGAGCGACCTGCCCAGGGGGTTGAGTTTTATATCCCTCATAAACCAGTGGTGAGGGAGAATGCCAAGTCCACAAAAATGCGGATTGTTTATGACGCATCTACTCGAGCGAAACCATCAGCACTGTCCCTCAATGATTGTCTCAACACTGGGCCACTGTTGTAAAACAAACTCTGGGATGTTCTTGTGCGTCAGTGGTCTTATCCCATAGCAGTAGCTGGAGATTTAAAGAAGGCATTCTTACCAGTGCAGAGTCATTGACTGTCACCTTGAGACATGGGAAACAAAAATACAGAACTTGTGGCTCAAAAGAAACCTGTGTGTAGATGATCTTCTGTCTGGTGGAGCAACAGCACAACAAGCACAGTTCCGAAAGGTTTACCCAACATAAGTTGCATTCAAATGTCCCACAGCAGGAGGGAAACATTAAGAGTAACTACAGTGAATTGACGTTTGCCAAACAGCAACTCCAACCACCAGAGGGAAGCCAAGCGAAAAGATGAATTAAGCGTTAAGTTTCCAACCAAAGTGACTGAGTTGAGCAAAAGAGGAGTTCTACGCAAGCTGGTAAAATTCATGAACCCTTGGGTCTGGTCTCTCCTGTAACGCTCAAGGGAAAGCTGATATTTAGAGATGTTTGTGATGAGAAGCAACCCTGGGATGATAAGCTGAAGGAACCAATCGCACCGAGACGGAAGAAGTGGGAGCAGTCCCTACCTTTGCGACAGTTGGTGCCTAAGTCAATAGTGAGCTACCAGGAACCATTGCAAAACGTCGAGTTGCATGCTTTTGGTGATGGGAGTAAACAAGTTGTGGGGGCCACAGTCGTGGACGACTCAACGCCTAGTAGCTGATAAAGAAAGACTTTCAATACCTCGGCTAAAACAGGTTGCTGCCCACATGGGGACAAACTTGATTACCAATGTAAAAAATGCGTTGGAGGGTCTACTAGTCTCAAAAACGTATGTCCGGCTAGACAGTACGATGGCACTACACTGGATCTCAGGAAGAGGGGACTATAAGCAGTTTATTCAAAACAGTGATGAAGATCAAAGAGCATGAAAACATCGTTTGGCAGCACGTAAGCTCTGAGGAAAATCCAGCTGACTTGGCTAGCCGTGGGGGACCAGTGAGTGAATCTAGCCTCTGGTGGTGTGGACCCAAGTAATTATCGAAAGAAGAGGAATGGCCACCCAATCCCGTAATGTCAGCATCGCCAGTCACAGAAGTAGAGGCCAAAACAATTCATGAAGTATTAAAGGTGGCACAAACCAAGTCTGCAAGTGACAACCTCGACAAGCTGTTAAAGAAACACAAATTGTGGCGTACACTGCGCGTGGGCACATGGATCGCGAGGTTTGTGAAGAACGCGCGATCAATCAACGAGTTAAGGGTCCCCTTACTACTGAAGAGATTGAGAGTCAAAGAATGTTTTGGATCCAGCGAGCTCTGCAACAGGCAAGATCAACAAATAACTACAAGAGAGACATGATACATTTGAATGCCCAAACCAATCACGATGCATGGGGTGCTAGAATGCAGAGGAAGAATTCAAGGAAGTTATTCCATATACCTAGATGACACAACCATCTATACTCAAAAGCTGGTGAAGCGATCACACTTGGATACACTACATGGGGGAGTGACACTGACTTTATGGCTAAAGTTTCCGAATGCCACTGGGTACCACGTCTCAGAAAACTTACAAACCAAGTAATCAAGTCCTGTGCGGGTTGCAAGTGGTTTCAAGCGATTGCACTCCGCAACCCACATCCCGGACCACTACCACTGGATCGTACTCAAGGGAGCACTCCTCTCAAAGTCATTATAGGAGTCAATTTCGCGGGCCCACTTAAGTACCACATCAGGAGGTCCAAGACGGAGGGGAAAGCATACATCGCATTGTACTCGTACAGCCTGACGAGAGCCGTTTACCTAGATGTGAAACAGAGTCTTGAGACAAGTGAATTCATACGCAGCCTGAAAGGATTTATAGCATGCCGTGGACGTCCTATGAAGATTTACTCGGACAACGGAAAGACCTTTGTTGGTACCGAGAAATGGCTGAAGCAAATAATGCACGATGAGCAAGTGCAAGACTACCTAGCTCATCAAAACATGAAGTGGCAGTTTAATCTAAGTCGACCCTCCTGGTGGGGAGGCCAGTTCGAGCATCTTACCTGACTGGTCAAGTCATCCCTCAACAAGACCATCGGAAGTGGCATGCTTACGTGGAAGGAGTTACCCGAGGTCATGCTGGACGCGGAGATAGCTGTAAACAGCAGACCCTTAAGCTATGTTGAAGAAGAAGTGCAGCAACCATTGCTGACACCAAATTCATTTCTTTTCCAAAGGTCAAATAGGCTGCCAGAATTAAAGGCAAATCACCTCAAGGACGCAGACCTCTGCAAGCAAGCAAGATATCCACAAAGCTGTAAACAAGCCCTGTGGTCCAGGTGGTCAGGGAGTATCTGCGAGGGTTGAGAGAGCATCACAAGATGAAACACAGTGAGAAATCCACACCTTTGACCAAGGGAGAGGTGGTGATTATAAAGGACAATGACCGAAACGGTGCCAAATAGAAACTCAGGATTGTTGAGGAACTAATTGCGGGAAATGACGGGATCATAAGGGTAGCCAGGCTGTAAGCCTGGAAGACAACTTTTTAGAGAGAGTGATACAGCAGCTCTATCCCTTAGAGCTATCCTGCCACAGAGTTAGGGTGGAGAAATTAGCTGAACTTAATCTGGAAGCCCCAGCGTTCAGGGCCCGGTTGGATAAAACCTACACTTTAAGTGCCCACTTAAGTAGGTCACTTACGAATCCGTTATGGGTACACTTACGTGTTGCATGGAGCGCACTTAGCATTCTCGTAAGTTACTATTTTACGTGGTAACTTACGGGCTACTTAAGGGCGCACGTAACCTTGATGTAGTACTTTATTAATGATTCACTCTTTTTTTTTTAAGTTAACCATCGGCCAGTGTAACCATCGGCCAGTGTAAAGAAAGGTAAAAGTCGTTTCGAACACTTTTAAGCCTCTCAAAAAATGAAATTTGCATGCAAACGTTATTTTCCTTCAATATCTACTGAAAATGATAGTTCTTCTTTTTTCACAAAAGTGTACATCAGAGGTTAACAAAGCGCATTAGAACGAATTACGTGAAGAAAAATAGTTTTTTTCACTTCTCAGTAAAAGATGTCGTTAAATTTAGTAAAACCAGTAATGATACGGGACCAATATAGGTCCGGTAAATTTACGTGCTATTTTTCCCGTAAAAAACACCCATTAAGCTAATGGCTTAATGACATTTTTGTGAAGGGCTAATTTCCTGGTTGTTTGTCTTATCTGCATCTGGGATGGAGATAGGGAAATAGTTAGAATTCCTTGCAGGCTCAAATCATGCAATCAATGCTTTGTGATTCATTGTTGGTTCAGATAGCAACGCAGGAACATCGTCAGTCTTTGACTCAATTTCTACGCACCGTGCTAAGGCAAGTACGCTACTTTGTTATTTCTTCGTAGCATGCGTAGCGCTTACGTGTAGTTTTCTCTCTCGATGTGTAGTTATGGCTGAACCTCGGGTTTTGATTTTGGGGCACTCCTTCATCAGGCGTTTGCATGAGTTGGTACGTCTGCCTACAAACGCTTTACGGGAGGATTTTGACATCACCACCCCTATGAACCTGCGCTGGCATGGAGTAGGGGGACGAACTGTGGCCAAAGTCATACGCTACGATTTGGAGATAGTCCGACAATTTTCGCCTGACATTGTTATTCTACAGTTGGGTACGAACGATATCAGTGATCGTT
>CALNXI010000547.1:149248-162074 GCA_942486025.1 Porites evermanni | reverse complement strand
AAAACTTTTAGATACTGATCAAAATGAGTTCATCATTGATGACAAAGATTCATGTAATGGTCTACAAATCATGCATTTTTGGACAAACACGGGTCTGCATTTGTATTTTGTTTAAATTTGTTGCATTAGTTAAAAATGCTTGGACTGACACAGCCATATCATAAAAAGCATAGCCCAGGAAAAGGTTGGGCAGCATCAGTCTCTTATCTTATCAAAGTTGTTAATTTTTCGCAAGCGAGTGGCAAAATTACCTTTTAAACTCTGCTAGTTTCCATTGAAAGTCACAGCCTTCATAAAAGCTTGACGTCATTGATCATGGTCAACTGACTTCCCACTCCGGAGATAGATGTGTGTAGGTGTAAATTTTAACATTCTTGTTTAATAGAAGTTTGCCCATCCTCTCCTTCCAACTGTTACGTTTGTCTCTTTCTTCTAATTCCTTGCCACTCCTGCCTTCTCTGCCCAGTTTTTATTCACTTTGCTTTTTGCTTTGTGTTTAGTGTAAAGTTTTGGGGGGAAATTTTTGCAAACATCCAAATGATTGTTAAATTATCTCTAACAATGTACAATCATTTCTCTGAATTGCTTAACCGAATCATGCTCGTTTAAATATAAGCCTAGCTTCAAAGAACACTGATGTAACTGGTTGTTTAGGGTTGAATATAGCCTGTGTGGCAAGTGCAATAAGGGGAATAGTTTTTAACTTGAGCCTTTTTTTTCTTTCTCAGTTTAGAGTTATTTATTTTTATCTGCTTGGAGCCCCACCCAAAGTCTCAGTGTTAATGTGATAGTCTTACTATTATTTGGACCACTTCTTTAGATAGCCATATTATTTGTAATACATTATTTTTCTTTCACTTTATAGGCTTCTTGTGAGCGAGGCAAGGGCAAATGTCCCAACTGTCTTTTTGGATATGCCCATCGGTATAAAGAGCCTAAGTCTACCAATTGTGGGTTCTATTTAGGAGGCACTTTTATTCCCAAAAATTCCAAGAAACCCAAAATGGACATACCATTGTCCACTTCAGTGATTGTTGGTTTATGGAGCATCTACTCGTGCAAGACCAGTAACCATGGTGACAGATGTCTCGTCATCAAGGACTGTAGATTTGATTCTCCAAGCACTATTTGCTTACACCACCTATGCAAACAAGCCCGTGCGGTGATGGTGAACAGCAGTTCTAATTCTCTATTCACATGTGAGCATGTGAAGACCATATAATCTGCTGTTCAACCACAAAAACGGTACTTTGATTTTCCTGACTTGCAAGGATACCAGTGTGGTGACACACAATAATGTAGAAAAACACAGGAGAAAAACAACCAAGGTGAAACACGAGTCCGTGAACGATTCCGAAAAATCCCATGTTATGCGCATGCACATTAAAGAATACGCAGCCATTGTGAGCACTGATGAACGGTATTTATGTATGCCATTTGAACCTGAAAAAGGTTCATATTTGAGCTTGCTTTCCCACGAGTTGTGTTTAAAAATTTTTTGGAAAGCATGCGCTGGTGAAAATTACGATCGCATGTCATATGTGTGTCATCAATTACGCCAGTTACCCTTGTGTCCTCTTACAGAGTGGATTAGAGAAATGGAAGTGGCAGTGCATCCTGTACTAAAGGCGAGATCAGTGTATCCACCACAATGGACACCCTTTAAGAAAAGGGAGTTTAATCAAGTGTACACCATGCCTCGGGCAATCAACCGTTCGAGTTCCTGTAGTCATTGCCATCACATAATGGATCATCATTTATCGGTGGGATTGAGCTCAGCTGTCTATCGATTGCTTCACCCCTCCCCCTCCCCCCATTGATGAAGAATCCACCCCAAAAATTCGTCAAGCGCAAATGAAGATTGTAATTGATGAACTTGAAAACAAATTCTAGAATTTCAAGGACCACTGAACTATCACACTGAGAAAATTGATTGAGAAAACTTGTAGGATGTTGAAATCATTTAGTGTCACACAATTCTAGTGTTTCTTTTCTTTGGAAACAAACAGGGGAGGGTGTTTGGAATTGTGCTAAAGGACTGTACCTGTACTAAAGGCGAGATCAGTGTATCCACCACAATGGACACCCTTTAAGAAAAGGGAGTTTAATCAAGTGTACACCATGCCTCGGGCAATCAACCGTTCGAGTTCCTGTTGTCATTGCCATCACATAATGGATCATTATTTATCGGTGGGATTGAGCTCAGCTGTCTATCGATTGCTTCACCCCCCCCCCCCCCCCCTCTGTGAAAAATCACCCCCAAAAAAACCCCAAGCCCCAAAAGAGATAGAAATTAAGAAAGGGGATTTTTTTATTTTTATAGATATTTTTTTTTTAAATAGGATACAAGTAGGAAGGGGGAGTATTTATTTGTAGGGCTTTTTTGTTATTATTTTTTAGATAGAGATTTTCGAGTTCCTGTTGTCATTGCCATCACATAATGGATCATTATTTATCGGTGGGATTGAGCTCAGCTGTCTATCGATTGCTTCACCCCTCCCCCCCCCCATTGATGAAGAATCCACCCCAAAAATTCGTCAAGCGCAAATGAAGATTGTAATTGATGAAGGTATTATTCGTATTTGTAGATATATTGTTTTGCAAAATTGGATACCAGTAGGAAGGCGAAGTATTCATCGCATGGGCTTTGTTAATAGATGTTTATAGAGCGATAATTAATTTTACATTCTCATGTAATATCTATTTAGCTATTCGACAATGGATGACATGCACTTTTGACCCGAGGTCAAGTCATGTGTTTTCACCATTGGACACTAAGTACGATAGTTTTTTGTTTATTATGGCTGCAAAACAAGTCCTTACCTACGAAATAGAACAAGAAGTTTTATTTAGCGGCACCCAACGAATCTGTTGCTCACTTATCTGTTCCCCATAGGAATCTTGCTTGCTGGCAAAATATTAGGTGTTCCAATGATCTGGCTGGGAAATTTCTTATTGTTAGAGGCTTTGGCTGGGAATTACTGACTGTTCTAGCATTTCAAGCCGAGCTGGCTGAGAAACTCTGAAGACTGAGGACAACTGAAAAAAGTATCCCTTCCCTCTACCCGAGAGTAGCGACAAACATTTGACAGCTGGCCAGAGAGATCGCGTTTGCGGAAAAAAACCGGTTTTGTGCCGGTTTTGTCCGGTTATTTTTGCGAGGGATTTCAAGGCGCACGGATGTTTCCACAGATTGAAGAACTTTCCTCGTTTGCATGCAAGAGTAATTCCCATTGTTATTTTATCTGTATGCTGAAGTTCTCATGATGTTCTTCTACACTGAATTGAAACGAATCGAGTGAATCTAACAGCAGCAATTTGTATTTTCATTCACAGGTTTCAGTCTCGGCCCCCTGCACTGTGTGGAGGGAGGCTTCTTATTATAGTTGTGTTAATGCTTTTTTTCGGTTTTCCGTGTTAGTCTAGGGCGTGATGACCATTTACAGTTGAAGCAACCTGGGCCAACAAATTTTAAAAAACTGACAGCAGTATTTTTGTTTACAGTTATGCCGTGTAGGCAGCCACCGGATCGAGTAGGTGTTTCTTCAGACAAGGTAAGAATCAAGAAAAATTCGTACTTATTTTAATGCAAGTTATTTCGTTAAAAAGACGGATTATTTCTCTCGACAACTCCACCAGTCTCTGTTTTTGTGTTAGAAACCATAGAAACCAGCCTTTGTATATGTAGCCATAGGCAGATAAAACGATAAAATAAAACGAAAAATCCAACAACTCATACGCAAGAGTGATCGAGCCTTAAAAGGGGAACCCACACCCAAAAAGAAAAAATTTACCCTCAAAGGGACAGGTGTCTCATATATTGTATGAAAATTTAGGTCATGGGTTTCTTGTGCAAGATGAGGAGGCTCGACAATTACATTCACTGGCTGGAGTACCTGAAGGTCCCTGTGGAGTAAAAGAATTACAGAAGTTTCAGCAAGCCTTGGGTTCACAGTATCAATTACTAGTCATGCGTCGCAGTAAACCCTTTTTCTTAATCTTCAAGAAACCGGTGGCACCTCATCAAATCCGTCTACCCAAATCGGATCAACATTATGATGGGTGCACCGCGTTTCCGGCCTTTGTCAACCGAACCTATTATTGTTTAAAATGTGAAAAGGGTTATAATGAAGAAGATGTTAAAAATGATCCCTGCCGAGGAAACAAGTGGTATCACCCTAGACTATGCTCAAGTCCAAAAAAATCCAGGTCGAAAAGCCACTGCTAAACTCATGCTCAATTCCTTTTGGGGCAAGTTCGGAGAGCATCAAAACAAATCTGTCACAGGCACTGTTCAAGAACCCTCTCAACTCTTCAATCTATTAACAGATTACACTTTAGATATTCCCACAACCCGTCTCTGTACTGAAGATGTATTGAAAGTCGTTCACAAAAGTCAACATGACGCAGCCGATAAAGGTACCAAAGTAAATATCTTCATTGCAGCCTTCACAACCTGTCATGCACGCTTAAAACTTTATCAAGCCATGTATACTGTCAAACAACAAGTTCTCTATTAGGACACTGACAGCGTCAGTTACCTCTGGTCACCTGAACAACCCATCATTCCCATAGGCGATTATTTGGGTGAGATGACAGACGAATTAGAAGGGGATGTCATTGTGGAATTTGTGTCTCGGGGTGCTAAGAATTATGGGTACCGTACTCGTAATGGTAAAGTGGAATGTAAAGTCCGTGGCTTCACTCTCAACCATCGTGGTGCAGCAGTTCTTAACTTTGACACTATGAAACGCAACATCCTGTGAGAATTAAATGAGCATCAAGACCACCCTCGTCATCTCAACGTCATCAATTCACATCACTTTTTTTGTGATACCACAGCCAAAACTATTGGACCAACTAAACGTGTCAAAAAGAATGGTCTCGTCTTTGACAAGCGCGTGTTGGATCCAGACACCTGTGTCAGTGTTCCGTTTGAATATTTGTAATTAATTTTGTTCTTTCAACGTGTATTATTTCCTAATTAAACAACAATTAAAATGTATTTTTACTTTAACAATGTTTGTTAATTGTTTTTGATAAACTTAATAATGTCATTACAGCCCATAAACTTTCTATGACGTCACTGCTGGTCAGTTGGGGTCTGCTATTTGCATCAACGTCATTCTAAGAACAGCTGCCCCAACTGACCAGCTATACTACTGAAAAGCATTTTTGCTACCTTGACTAAATGTTCAATAGTGAAAAGAGGTTTGTCTCCTTTTTATCCTACTACGTTTATTTCTCTTAAAAAAGTGAGCAAAACAGGTTTCTGGAGTATTTACCTGCACAACTCTTGTCAGAACATGTAGTTCATTTAAGTCTTGAATGTAAAGCATAATATAAATATAATATAAGTATAAATAAACTTTTGTTCCCAAGATACACTGTAAGTGATGGCAATATGGCAGAAGAAGCAGGTCCATGAAGTTTTAAGTTATATGTCAATAATGTCGTTATGGTAGTGATGTAGTGGGACACTCACTATAAAATTAATACAATGATTTACCTGGAGTCAATTGTCTTGTTACAAAAGGGTTTCTCGAATTTTTTTGTTTTGTTTTTGCACAAAGAAGGTCTTAGTTTTAACAGGTACGGTGTAATCAGGATTATGATGACCGCTTGGGGTTAGATTTGAGACATGAAAGTTACAAGCCAGCATTTTGTTTAAACTAGTTAATTTTGATATCAGTTAACTCAGGAAATGAGTAAGTTTAGTGACCTAGTGTGACTGCAGCCGGTAATAATACATGTTATATCTAACAGCAACCTTTATGCTATAAAAGGCTAGAATATTTAGACAGAAAAGGACAATAGTATTTTTCATGACAACCATCTACAGCTTTAGTTTCAATATTAATGATCTCAATTATGTATAATTTCTGTTTGTTGCAGAAAAAGCTAAAGAGACAACGCGAGTCAACCTCTATTTCGAAGAGGGATTGTTGTAAGTTCAAAGCTTGTATAAATGTGGAGTACATGTCTTCAGAGCAAGGCAATACAGACCAAGGAGATGACAAATCCGAGAAAAGTGCTTTGCAGGAGGCCTCTAGCATGGGAGTCAACAACTTAGCCTGTAAAAACCTCTTTGCCAAGCTGAACAGTAAAGCAAAATTAAAACAGTCACATGTAAGCATGTCATTAGTCAATGACAATAGAAAGGAGGAATGGCTTCTCCTCAGAGCAGGAGGCACAAGATAATGCTCCTGAATTTGCTTTGTGATAAGGAAATATAAGTTAATCCAAGGCTCTTAAAGAAATTCCAGATTATTTATGACTGGTCATACTTACAGGTACATGTACATGTAGCTCTGCAAATACAGTTATCCTTTGATCACCCATGATAACCCAAGCAAACATTGTTCAAATTAGATACTTCGCTCACATTTACAGAGCTGCGTAAACGTTCTGAAAATAACAGGTTTACATGCTTTTACATCTAAAGCAAAAGCTGTGCAAAACAGCAGATTTGCGCTATCATTTGCGTAACGTGCAAATATAGTTCAAAGAAACATATTTCCCTACACATTTGAACCATCTGCAAATGACCCTCAAATCCATGGCTGCCCATTATCTTTGCACCAAGATGTAAATGTTGTGCAAATGTGGCATTTACCGTCATTGCTACGGTTAGTAAATCTAGTGCAATATCAGTCTTTGCTCTTGCGCAAAATTGTGCAAACGTGGTATTTGCTACACATTTGCTGTAATTTGGCTACCCTAGTAAATCCATTTTTTCGTCCAGTGTTTACCCATGAAAAGGCCCACTGTCGTTAGTTTCTGTTTGCAATTAAAATTTACACTCTGGAAAGAGCACCAGCCTCATAAACATCTAAACAAGTTTATGAATTCAAATAGTGATGGAGTGAGTTGGTGTCACAAAGAAACTTTTATTTTCTCTTTATTAGAGAGAAACTTGCGTTGACTCAACCTCTAAACCTGTTACGGAAAACATAAATGATTGCTGATTTCAGGTGTCACAAAACAGAGTTTTGTCTGTAGTGCTTTTCCTAGAACTTTTTCTTGACTGTACCTTGCAGTTGACTTAACTGCAATATGCAATAAATTTACATTCAAACTCTTTGAAATTTTTTTGCCTCTTGTAGTTGAAAAATATTTATGGGTTTAAATTAAAAAAATGGGTGTTTCTTACAGAAAAGTCATCTTAGGTATCAGTATTAATCCAGAACGGCAAACGGTGGAAAACCACTGTGATAATTCAATGAAATGTGAGTGAACCATGATTGGTTTTATTTAAAAATCACAAAAGGTTTAAAAAAACTACATGGATCTGTTTTGACATAAATCCAATCATGTTTTAGTTCTGTAATCTGCTGTGGAAAAGGAGGTGAAAACCAATGTGCGAATGTTTACACATAAAATCTACCATGTTAAATCAAAGAACCTCTGCTCATTTTTTACACCAAAACCATCAATGGAAGAGAGAAACATGAACGTTTTTCTATAAATTCCCATCAAAGTTTAACTGTATTGACCACAGTGGGAAAAACTGAAAAATTACCATGGGAATTCAAAGGAACAAGAATGTGTTGTACTTAAAACCCATTATGTTATGTCACAAAATACCACTGGCAATTGAAAAACCAATAATGGAAACAATTCGGATTTTTCACTCACAGCTTTAAGAATGGGAATTACCTAATTAATCATTCAAAGAACCATCCACGTTTTTTTGGAAAATTTTCCTGTGCATTTTCGTAAGATTGCCATGCATAATAACCAGTAAACAAGAATTTTAGAAGAAAAAAAAGTGAAGAAAGTGGCTTTACCTCCGAGGACTCAAGCAGCAAGGAGTTAAAGGAAAAGCGAGTTTTAGTGAGAGGATCAGTTCACTTTGAAAATGTAGCACAAGTCTATTGCAGTCTATAACGTGAGTGTATTGATGATGAATTTCCAATTACTGCAGAGGACACAGAAAGGCAATCCTTATTGATCCTGTACTAAGCAAGGTCCATCAATTTGTGATTGCAGGTTGGACTGAGGGGTGTTATGATGAGACCCTTGAACCATATCACAGTAGAAGGGATGAACTGTCCTATAAGCAGGATAGTGTCCTTTGGGGCTGCAGGTTTATCATCCCACCAAACTGCTGGGGCAACTGCATTGGGAACCCCTGGTATATGTGGTATGAAGACAATTGCTCGTGCATACATGTGGTGGCCAAAACTGGGCCAGGAAATTGAAAAAGCAGTTAGAGTTTGTACAATATATCAAAACATTAGAAATTCCCCATTCAGTGCACCCCTGACTACTGAAAAAAAAAACAATCAACAGACCTCATTTGATTTTTGCTACTCATGGTTTACCCGAGGAGGTGGTGTCTGACAACGGCCCTCACTTTACATCAACTAATTTTGCTGAATTCACAGGCAAGCATGGCATTAAGCATATATTGGTTCCACCTTACCACCCTGAATCCAGTGAGGCAGCCGAGAGGTCTGTGCGAGTTGTTAAAGATGCTTTGATTAAACAGGTGCTTGAAGGTACAAAGGGCATTTCTATGAAACAGACTTGCTAATTTCTTGTTCAGGTACCGCACTACCCCAAATCAGCGGCTATGATCCTTGTGAATGAGTGCTAATCCTTTTCAGTTGATAAAATACTGCTGACCAAGAATAGTAATTGGGCTTACTTTTGGTCGCCAGGAATGATCTTTCTTGAATATGTTCATTTTATAAGTTCTATTACACAGAGCCGGTCCTCTTATCAGACTGTGGTGTATATGCTTTGAGGCTAAAACCCATTATTTTAAGAAGCTGGGCAGGAGCTCTATGGGTTTCCAGAATTTGTGCAAAACATTAGCCATCCACTATCAATAACCTGGGACCATGCCTCACAGTGGGTGAAAAAGGAAAAAAAACGGTGAGGGTGAAAAAAGAAAGCTTCAAGCCATATTTTGGCTTTTCTGCCCACTGCGGAGCCTGGTCCTGAGGCTAACCATCAAAGGCTATAGTGTTACTGACTTTCTGCTGAAGGTTATCTACATAATCTTTGGCTCAGGAAAATGGACCAAGTTTGCTCACATTGCACCTGAGACATGAATGAATGTCCTTTCCCTTGCAAGAAGCATTGCTATTAATGAGATGACAATAATCTGGGAAGATCGAGAAGGAAAGAAAAGGCTTAAAGAAGTAATGAAGGAGGCACTTGAAAATGGGAAAATGCCCAGATTCTCTTGTGAAAAACTTTACATAGATGCAGGTTAGAACATAGCCGTTATTTGACTCGAACTATATGTTATTAATATTGCAAATTTCAAACCAAATTTGTGACTGTAAATGACAGCGACACATGATTCCAATCCTTTAATGACCATGCATGGCATATTTACATTAGAAGCTATTTTACTGTCACGCCAGTAAAATGTAGTTAATGGAACGTGACGCCAGTTATCAGTAACCCTTTCATGGCGGTTCTTTTCAATAAAGCAGTTATGTAGTCAAGCTGCCAAGGTCAGCAAGCTCTAAGATACATTGTATTCTAGCGTACAACTTTACGGCCTTGTTGTCTTTAGCGTGCTAGTACGATCCACAGCATTGGCCAACTTTTTCAATGCACTATTCATGGCTAAGAGTTCGCACTTGCAACGCTGAGCTGTCTTGTAGTACAGTCTTTTCTACTGGCTATGCCAGCAGACGTTTGTCCAGCTATAAAAGCCTAGAACAGGTGTTCAGAGTTCACTTGGCTTCTGTTATTCAGCAAGGTTAGCGCTCAGTATACGATTCTTGTAAAATTTTTAAAATGGCTCGCCCTCGTCGTACTATTTTGCACTCAAACCGTGCATCCAGCCGAGGTGAACAGGATCTCTCCGCGCTATCAAGCGAAGTGCTCAAACTCCGTCTTCAAGCCCTGAACCTCCCCATTACGGGATCCAAAGGGCAGCTGCTAAATCGACTGAAGGGGGCCTTGCCGGGACAAGTGGCCACGTCGACCACAGCGCAACCAAAGCGAGTTTCCAAGGCTAAAGCTCTTAAGGGGCGCCCTGCAACGAGAACCACCACAGCGACCGGGCGCTCGTCGGAAAGCCATTTAGCGAACCTCGGCAACGTTAATAACAAAGACAACACCCTGTCAGACCACGCTTCGTTGTCTTCTATCGAGGACATGATCGAGTCGGATCCTAAGCCGGACGAGTCCAACTTCCAACGGAACACCGGTTTCAGCCAAACTCAGCGTGCAGCAATCGAGGCCATCGTGACTGATTCAGTCCGCTCCGCCATAACAACGCTTCAAACTTCGCCAGCCGCTCATCTTCCTTCACCAGCCGCGCAGCTCCCTTCTGCCTCGCCTCAAAGTCTCTTCACACCTGGCATGGCTTCCCCTCTAGGGGAGTAGACAAGACTTTCGAGGACAAAATACTCAGAGGTGAGTACATTGACTTTGCGTTACTTTTGCCCGATACATTATACCAGTCCCAGACCCCTGAAATTCAGCTCCGTTCGGACGACTCGTCCTCAGGCCCCATGGGTTCTCCGGTTACCATGGTCAGAAAGAAAAAAATCAGTAATTGATACCTTCCCCAAGTGGCTCGACGCTTTCATGACCTACATGTTAATACTCGTGAATGCCTACCCACGACGGGCGCTCGAGCTTATCAAATACCAGCAAATCATCAGCGGAGCGGTCGCTAAATTTAACCCTTTCACCACCGGTGGCCTCTTTAGAGGCCACTGACAAAAAGGTACTGCAACATTCGTGGCCCCTTTAGCGGCCAAATAAATTTACATATATTACCGCTCTGTAACCAGGCTTTTTTTAGCAATTGGGGGACCCAGATATTGCCATTTTCCTAGGGAGGGTTTGAGTAATGCAATCGTGTTTTTATCACCACGCGGTTTCATACAAAGTTTTCGAGATATTTTGTTTTGAAAGTTCAACGAGATAAAAATTCGAACTTCGCCATTTTTAAATGTCTTCGGGTGACGAGAGCGACAATTCTGGATCAGATTTATCATCTTCAAGCGAATATTCTTTCCAAGATGACGATGTCCTTGAAGAGCTGTTCGATAGCGATGAAGAGGAAGAGGATTTCGCTGGTTTTAATTTCGATTTGCCCGAAGACATGAAGTGGGAGAACCAGCGCTTCGATGTAGACATGCAACCGTTCACATTAACTCCTGGTCCGACAATAAACTTACCTGATACTGGTAAGGCTTTTGACTTTTTCTCGTTGTTTTTCACCGAGGAAATCATCGGTAAAATTGTGGAATTTACGAACAAGAATGCTCAGAAGAAAGAAGTACCAAATTGGCAACCTGTCACATCCGAAGAGTTAAAGGCATTTATTGCAATGTTGATCATTTCGAATGACATTATTGTTGTCCCACGCGACGAACGCTACTTCCTGTCATCTGCAGAAGCAAGGCTATTTCACATTCCAGGAGTGAAAAACATTTTGCGATCTCGAAAAGGTTTCTTCCAGTTAAAATCGTACATATTCTTCTGCGACCCAGACCACGAACAAACAGAAGAAGAAAAGCAAGACCCCTTATATAAAGTGAGAGGTATTTATCATGATATTGTTCAGAAATTCAAGGAACTTTTTAACTGCTCCCGTGAAATCTCCATTGATGAAGCTATGGTTCCTTTCAAAGGGAGGTTAGCCATAAAGGTGAGAATGCCAGATAAGCCAATTAAATTTGGAGTGAAATTCTTTCAACTCTGTGATTCCAAGACTGGCTATTGCAAGAATTTCTCTATCTATGCTGGGAAGGACGACAGAGAAGCTGGTAACATTGGAAAGACCGGCAAGATTGTCATGGATTTGGTTGCAGATTTGCACAATACAAACCATCACCTTTATGTTGACAATTTTTACACCAGCCCAATTCTTTTCCTCTTGTTGAGGACAAGGGGAATTCTTGCTGCTGGGACAGCAAGACCTCGCAAGGGCTACCCGCATGAACAATTGAAAAGAGCTGTTCTCAGGAAACGAGAAGTGGCATGGCTTACTGCAAAGGAACAAGGAATGACAGCTTTGAGGTGGAAAGACAAAAAAAATGTCTACTTTCTAACTACAATACATTCCCCGCCAGTGGTACCAGATTGGGTCGAAGATGACAACTCTGGTGCCGAATCAGAAGAAGTCAGAAATGAAAGTGACGTGGTGTGTAGAAGGGTCAAGCTACGAGGACGCTGGGTTACCAAGAAGATTTATAGGCCAGGAATTGTCAAGTCCTACAATAACTTTATGGGAGGAGTAGATCTCTCCGACCAAATGACAGCCGTCAATAAGTCAAAGAAACAGAAGAGTTGGTACCTTCGCATTTTCCTGAAGATGGTCCTTCTAAGCATTTACAATGCTTACATTCTTGAGGGGTTCAAGTGCCCACAAACTCCAAGAGGAAGAAGGAAAAGGGATCTATTGTCTTTCAAGGAAGACCTTTGTGTGCAGTTGGTTGGCAACTTCCCACAGCAACACAAATCAACTGCCTCTAACAAAAGAAAGAGGAGTGCGGACACACCAGTGCCTGAACGTCTCAGTAATGTTGGAATCCATTTTCCCTTCAAAGGGGAGGGCAAGAATCATCGTTGTGTGGTCTGTGAAAGAAAGCACTTCTCTTCAAAGAAAGCAAATCCTGACAACCCCTCTCCAAGACACAAGACAACTTTCAAGTGCAGCCAGTGCAATGTTTACCTGTGTATTGGAGAAGGAGGATCAAATTGCTTCTATGACTACCACACTAAAGAAAACTTTGCTAGCTAGGGACAATAAATGAGAGGCACTACATCAGTAACTCAATAGAAGAACAGCTTTTATTTCAGAATTCATTTGTTACAGAGACAAAAACTATTTCTAAGTGCT
>CALNXI010000547.1:137878-146481 GCA_942486025.1 Porites evermanni | reverse complement strand
GGTGATTTATTTTCATTCACGGTAAAAAAAGGTACTTTGTACAACCACGCTTTAAATTACACAACACGCTCTTCTGTATTTTTTTCTGCTCGAATCCTCACCCGCCTCGTTTTCATGTACTCGTACCGAGGCTTACCCGAGCCATCCGCCATTATGAATTCGGTGTATGACTTGTCCCGGAGCTGGGATAAGGTAGACCTTGAGCTATGGACAGTGACTTTTGCAGGCCTCGCTAAGCCCAACTGCAATGTTTGCTTGAGTCCCTATCACGCTGAGGATGTCTGTCCTTCTGCTGACCTTAACAGATAATCTCGCCGCCCCCAGTCTGTGCTTCGACTTCAACAAGTCCTCTGGCTGCCGGCGCCGAAATTGCAGCTTCCCCCACGAGTGCCGCCGCTGCTATTGCAGCACCCGCCCCGCCCCGGAATGCACCCAGCCACAGCCCAGCAGCGCCAACAAGGCCCCAAGACCTAGCGACCGCAGCAAGAAGTAAAGTGGAGCAGCAACGGCTTTATCACAAGCCTTAAGTATCCTCACCTATTGACATTTATCGTTTAGAGTTAGAATTAGCCACTCATCCTAATAGAAACTTTGTATACAATCTGCTTAGTACGCTCAAGGAAGGCCCTCACATCGGCTATACAGGGCCGTGTTCAGACCGGGTCTCCAAACCTCATTTCGGCAGCACAGCACCCTGAAGTCGTTTCTTTGAATTTGCAGAAGGAAATAGCCCTGGGAAGGGTAGCAGGTCCCTACCCCTCCCCCCCGTTACCTAAGTTTCAATGTCATCCGGTAGGCGTTATCCCCAAAAAGCACTCACCTGAATGGCGCACTATTTACCATCTCTCCTTCCCCCAGGGTACTAGCATTAACGACGACATTCCTAAAGATCCCTACTCTCTAAGTTATGTACGGGTTGGCGATGCCATCCGTATCCTCCAGTTCCTGGGAAGGGGAGCTTTTATGGCCAAGACTGATCTCAAATCAGCCTTTCGTCTGATACCTATTCATCCGGACGACTGGAACTTACAAGGCATTTATTGGCAATCCCAATACTATGTAGACATGTACCTACCCTTTGGGTTCCGTTCGGCCCTGTTCCTCTTTAATCAGTTATCCAACGGCCTCGAGTGGATCCTTAAAAATAACTATGGCATCCAGCATGTTATTGACATCTTGGACGATTTCTTTATTGCCGAGCGAAACAGATTAGACTGTTTAACCAGCTTTAGTACTCTGTTAAGGGTATTCATGTCACTTAAGGCCCGGTAGTCGCTTCCAAGACGATAGGCCCCTCCCGGAGATTGAGTTTATGGGTATTATCTTAGACAGCGTCCGCATGGAGGGCCGCTTGCCCCAGGACAAACTCATCAGGATCAATCAGCTGCTCGACTCCTTCAAAAATCGTTGGTCAGTGCGCCTGGTCGAGTTACAGTCACTGATCGGGACTCTTCAGTTTGCATGTAAAGTAGTGGTGCCTGATAGGACCTTTCTACAGCGAGCGATTAATTTGACCAGGGGGTCCCCAGTCGTTTTCACCACATTAGGCTGAAAAAGGGAATTCTTTAAGGACCTAGCCATGTGGAAAATTTTTCTCTCCAAATGGAATGGGTGCTCCTTTTTTGTCGAGTCTACTCCTACCCCTGCTCAAAATCTCGAGCTCTACACCAACGCTGTGGGCTCTATAGGTTTTGGGGGATACTTCCAGGGCAAGTGGCTTCAGGGCCATTGGCCCCCGAACACGCAGTTGAACCAACAACAGGGAATTAGTATTGAATGGCAGGAGCTCTTTCCCATCGTTGTTGCCTGCGCCATATGGCACCCTCTCCTTGCCAGAAAACGCCTTCAATTCTGGTGCGATAATTTATCTGTGGTATCTATCATAAATTCAGGGCATTCTAAGATCCCCCGCATTATGGATTTGGTTAGACGTCTCGTGCTTCTTTCCATGCAGCACAACTTCGTAGTGCGAGCTCGTCACGTGCCTGGGGTTTCAAACGCAATTGCTGAGGCACTCTCCCGATTTCAGATGCAGCGCTTCCGGGTCCTTGCCCCCAACGCTGACCAGAATCCTTGTACCATCCCGCCTTCGCTCATGACCCTCTGAGGGAGGAAGTCCTGCGGTACGCTACCTGGGGTCTTGCTGAGAACACAAATCGGGCCTACAACTCTGGGTAAAAACGGTTTTTACAATATTACCTTATGAATCGTATCTTCAGCTCAGATGGGGATGTGTTACCTGCCTCTGAAGGGACCCTTATATACTTTGCTTCCTACCTAGCAAGAACAGTATGGCATAGTACTATTAAACTCTATTTAGCCGCCGTTCACAACCTTCACATGACAGCCGGGTACCCTGATCCCCTTAAAGGTAAGCTCCTTCTCCGCAAGGTTTTGTCCGGCATTCTTCGCTATCAGGGCAACCAGGGCAACCAGCGCGCCCGTCGCCTACCTGTAACCCCTGAGGTTCTTCTTGCAATTTGTCCTGTCTTGCAAACATGGCTTAGTCCCCGGGATTTTTCTTTGATCTGGGCCGCCTTCAACTTGGCCTTTTTCGCTTTCCTACACTGTAGCGAATTTACCTACAGCGGGGTTCGCAAATTTCGCCAACAATTCGATCTTTCTACCGATTGCATAATGTTTCACCCCAGCCTGGCGTGCCCGCAGCGCATAACAGTATATCTAAAATCGTCTAAGACAGACATTGCTAGGGAAGGTCAGTCACTCACTATAGCTCGCACCTCGACACCCCTTTGCGCCGTTGCAGCTATGCAAGAGTATTTTCTCTTAGTTAGGCCTCGGCATGGACCTTTGTTTTACTTCGCATCAGGTCGTTACCTCACTCGGGGCATCGTATCCGACCTCCTTAGGGATAGTGCTAGGGTGGCTGGCCTCCCTTATCAAAGCCTAAAAGGGCATAGCTTTCGCATCGGAGCGGCCTCCGTTGTAGCCGCCGCCGGCTTGCCAGATTGCCTTATAAAAGTTCTTGGTCGCTGGTCCTCGGACTGTTACCAGCTGTATATCAGAACTCCTCAATCGACATTAGAGTCTGTGGCTCCCAAGATGGCTATTGTTCCTGGACGCTTCCAGCCAATATAGCCTCCGTTTTTTCTACTTGTTTATTCGTTTTCTCTTTGGGCTTGGGGGGATGCATTGCCTCGCATGCATCAGTGGTGGTGAAGTCTGCGCAGCGACTTCCCCCAAGCTTGTTGGCCGCGTTGCCGTTTAATATCACCTGCAAACCGATACTCTTGTCCGATCCAGCACGTGTTGTATTGCTTTCAGCTCGTAGTGCTGGGGAGATAAGTGAGGTTCTTTGCTCACGCCATCACCGGAAGTCGCATTAGGCTAACCTAGCGCAAGGCAGTGCTCCCCCATTAATGCCAACTTGTCATTATTTGTTTTTATAATTTAGTTATGCATTTAACATGCATCGACCAGTATCTTGAGTAGTCCTACAACATTAAATACCTAGGATTAGTTATTGATTGATTTTTGTCTTAACTGACCATATTGACCATATCAGTAGAAAAATAGCAAAAGGGTAAATATCATCACAAAACTGAACCGACATGTAACAACCCAATCGTTTTAAAAGTATCTATTATGCACTTGTTTACCCCTATTTAAACTACAGTGACATTCTGTGGGGTAATAATTATGAAGCTCCATTATCACAATTGGCAAAGCTACAAAACAAAGTTTTTAGAGTTATCAATAACGTCCCACTTTGTGATTTTATTACTCCTCATTATTTAACCTTTGGCCTAATTACGCTCTATGACATTGTTAAGCTAAATACCTGCCAACTGTTTTATGATTATTTTGTTGATACAAAGGTGTCTAATTTCACGCTGGCCTTGGTGTCTGAGCAACATAATTATGACACCAGAACTGCATCTTTGCGGCACTTAAATCCCAGAAGCTTTAGAATAAATATAAGAAAATTCATGAAGTGAGTATCATGGCGGCGTGACATGATTGTTTGATGTCCATTTGAATTGAAATCTACAATCTGCAATTATGCCTTCCAACCATCTAAGTATACATGACTTACGAAAATCATAGAATGACGAGTTATTTATACCAAGCATAAGACATTAGAAATTAAGGCAGAGATCCTAGCACTGAAATTAAGCATCAACGCTCTGACTCTACGATGGGATGCTTTGGAAAAACCACAGGATTTTATCTCGATGAAATATGATACACTTATTGAAACCATACAACAATCCAATGTATAACAGCTTCTACAAGCAATACACACTGTACCTATTAAATACCCAATGAATAATTTAAATTTCTCTGCCCTAACTATCAATTATCATTTCCACTGTTTTTTATATAAAATTGTAAGTACAACTTAATGCAGTTTTAATTTTCCTGTCTCCATTATACGCTAATTAAATGTGTACGCCAGTTGCACGTGCCAGTGACCAACTCAAACGCCTAAGCTCCTTTGCTCACTGCGTGCATTCCACCTTGATGATTTATGTAATTTTATGTTGTCTTGTGATGTACTGGAATTTTTTTTGTAGTGAACTATTGAAATAGTGCAACAAATAAAAAGGCTGAGATCTGAAAATCTATCCAACAGTTATAAGATGTTACTAGTGGAATGATATTCCGTTATCTATAGGGAAAAAGACAACTAGAAAATTGTTGAAAAGAGTACTATATTACTATTACCTTGCTCAGTATTAATCATCGCCACACCAACCCTCAAATGTTATATATGAATTTTTTTGTGTACTTTCCATTTTCCTCTCTCTAATGTATTTCATAGTTTATATCCTTGTCTCTATTTCTTTTCTATCCTAAATAAATCTGTAATTTAATCAAAGGGCATGTAATTAGTTTCACTACATTTTACCCTTCTCCATTTATTCTTGTAATCCGATATTTAAATCTTAAGAATAATATCTTCCAATCTGTAATATGATGTAAATGGAATGTACCTAAAATAAATGGAGGAAATAGATAAAACACAAAAAACACAAATAAGACAACACGAGTACGTGCGAATCGTTGCCATGGCCATTTTCCTAATATCCTACTAGAAAATATGCTCTACAGATATATGGAACTGGTACTAACAGAAGCAAGAGTTGGCCTGAAAAAGAGAAAGGTGATGCAAAGGAAGATTTGTAAAAACGGGCACTGATTGCTTAGCTGCTCAGAGGAGGAACTTGCTGAGAGGAGTCTATCATCAGCCTATGTTTCTGTGACCGAGTCTACAGTCCGCTCAAAGGGAGTATTTACCACTGGAGATGCCAAAGCTTTGGTGGATACACTTCAAGACATGACAGTCCATGGAAAGTCAATTCCGAAACCTGTCGCTATCAAACGACTATTCTCACAAGAAACATGTAAAGGATTCAATGTAGCACAAGTTGTCAACAGGTTGATATATGAACGAGACAATAGAGGAAACTACACCCGTCTGAATAAACTGAAACTTTTGCTAGAACACTGAAGTAGAATGGTATTCAACAACGGGGAGGTTTAAATTAACGTTTGACCATTTTCTGACAATTTTTTATCGTCCTAGTTTTCCAGTTTCCTGGCATGAATTACAGTTGTGTGATTAAGAACCTAACCCTTTGTTAGAACCCGTAAGTCAAATGATCTCCAGGCATTAAAATTAACTTTTGTTGCATTTGGGCAATTTCAGTCATTATTTTAATTTACATAATCCACCAGAGCCGTGGCAACCGAAGGTTTATTAAAGCTGCAGAATGAAGAAGGCAAGAAGAAGACAGGAAACGTAGACTCTGTGAACGGAAAGACAGAGGTAAAAAGGAATAAATTCACAAACAGCAGTTACTATGATTAGCTAAATGTCATAAATGTGGTCGACTAGGGCATTACAGAAGAGAATGCTCGAAACAGGCAGCACCCAGGGAAAAGCATAACATTATCTAATTTTAATCGCCATTGCAAATTATTACTTCAACAAAAAGGACGGCAAGGAAAGGTATTCTTGGTTTTCACCCACGTGACCTGTAAATTGACCACGTGCGGCGTCCGCCATATTGGTGCCCCTGACATGTAAACAAAGCTGACTCAAAGAGATGCGCGACTGGAGAAGGACCGAGATGTAACAATGGTTATGTGTATTGTTGTAGGCTGTGAGAGCAAAAGCAATACAGCAAAAGGAGTTGGTATGTTTCGTATACCTTCGGTTATTTATAATTAAGGTGAAGAAACGGAGGAACTAACGAGAATGAGGCGCGAGAAGTGGATTTCTTTGATTAGCAGAGACAATGTGAAATACAAGGACATCTTAAAGAGTGAAAGAGTTTGTGGCCGCCACTTCGTGTCTGGGAAACCTTCCCAGCGCTGGGATAAACACAACGTCGATTGGGCTCTGAGTTTAAACCTTGGCAAAAAGAGATACAGAGAAAAAAGCTCCGAGGTGCCAACCGAACGGGCTGAAAGAGCAAAAGCTTGAAGGAAGAGTGCCTTAGAACAACAGCAACTCGAGGCGGCGAAGAAAATGACACTTCTGAATGAAAGCGGTCCACGGGTTGTGGATATAAATTTTTCCAGCGATTCAGCAAGTACCTTGGGAGATGTTGAAGCGATGGAACTTGCGCATGAAGATGCTCCAGTTGTTTGTGCTAACGAAGCAGAACAACAAGAAGAAAGTATGGCAACTGGTGTAGAAACACAAACAGAAGCATTCGATTATTTATATCGAAAAACTGTCGGATGTGAAGCGCCCGACAAGGACGCTGAAACCCAAACAGAGGCATTCGATTATTTANGATGGAACTTGCGCATGAAGATGCTCCAGTTGTTTGTGCTAACGAAGCAGAACAACAAGAAGAAAGTATGGCAACTGGTGTAGAAACACAAACAGAAGCATTCGATTATTTATATCGAAAAACTGTCGGATGTGAAGCGCCCGACAAGGACGCTGAAACCCAAACAGAGGCATTCGATTATTTATATCGAGAAACTGGCTGTTTAGAAGCGCCCGACAAGGACGCTGAAACCCAGACAAAAGAATTTGACTATCTTGTCCTAAAAGTAGCGGCTATCAAGCACCAGACAGGGAATTCTTTAAAGGTTACGAGAAGGTGTGTTTTTACACAGGTCTGCCTTCATACGAAGTACTCTTGGTGACATTTGAACATGTTGCTCCTTATGTCACTCGCCGTACTCAATCATTAGACAGACTTCAAGAATTTGTGCTGGTTTTGATGAAACTTCGGTTAAATGTGCCACTTCAGGACTTGGCGTACCGATTTAACATATCTTTGACCACAGCCTCTAGTATTTTTTCATCTTGGATGGTGGTGCTGGATGCCAAGTTGTCTACTCTTGTTTTTTGGCCTGAAAAAGAACAGTTATGGAACACAATGCCAGTTTGTTTTCAGGATGCTTTCGGAAAGAAAGTCACTGTGGTAATTGATTGTTTTAAGCTGTTTATTGAACGTCCATCAAACTTACTTGCAAGAGCCCAAATATTCTCCTCATATAAGCACCACAACACTATAAAAATACTCATTGGTATTTTCCCTCAAGGAAGCATATGTTTTGTGTCAGAAGCCTGGGGAGGCCGCACTTCTGATAAGTATTTGACCGAAAATTGTGAATTTTTGGAACATTTATTACCTGGGGACATGGTAATGGCGGACAGAGGATTCACCATTGCAGAGAGTGTCGGTTTAAAACAAGCAAAGTTGGTGATTCCAGCATTCACGAAAGGAAAATCCCAGCTCGACCCTGTGGATGTGGAAAAGAAAAGGGGAATTGCAAATGTGCGTATCCATGTGGAGCGAGTGATCGGATTGTTACGACGCAAGTACACCATTTTAGAAGGAACACTACCAACTGATTTCCTTAATTCTGCAAATGGAGAGGTTCCAATGATTGACCGTATTCTGAGGGTTTGTGCTGCACTAGTGAATTTACGCCCTCCTATAATACCATTTGACTAGTGGTTTATTTGACGCTATTAATTGCAAAGTGTTTCTCAGTTGAGTGATTGTTAGTTCATGGTTTTAAAAATTTTAGGGGTACACAGAATCCAAGTTACCATATTGGTTCGATTAAGTGCCTCGAAAAAGCGCCGACCTCGAAAAGGCACCCACTCTAATGGTCCAAAAATTTAATGTGCCCTAAGACCTTAATTAAAAAAATACGGTACGCAAAAAGACATGGCGACTGGTGCATTTACCCATTTTTCATTGTGCACAAAAAAAAATTACAAAGCTTCAAGGAAAATTCATAAAAGTTCTAAAAACTGGGAACTTAGCACAAACCATGCTGTTGGCATGGGTACCAATTCCTAAAAAAAAATGGCTTTCTAGTTTTCTACTGGCAGTGTTAGGTTTGCAAGGTATTGTGGTAAAATGTCCAGCCGCCATTTTTTTTCTTAAATCTTGTTTCAAATCAACTTTTTGGCCATTGCTTGTATTCATGGCCGACACAAAAGGCATCATCAGTATTATTACTATTTTTGTTCTTATTATTATTAATATAATTTTCACCAAAACGTAGGGTTTTAAAATCTTGCACATGCCATGTTATAGACATGGGAAGCCAAATGTTGTTTCCCTCTTGTCAAGAATTTAATGCAAGTACATTAAAAT
>CALNXI010000547.1:85378-132878 GCA_942486025.1 Porites evermanni | reverse complement strand
AGATCGAAGCAGATGAACATCAGATGATCCCCATAGCAAACCATGACATATTTGAACCATTCGAAGAGAATGAAGGAAATTAAAAAATCATGCAGCTTAGGCTATCAAGAAGTATCAGCTTGAACATGGTAGTGGCAGTCGCAACATGGTTAGTGACCTCTCTTCCCACAGTGACACTGCCAATGGGAAATCACTATGGATACATCAAAGAAAACGAAAGAGTCACCCGCAACATTCCCAGAACCAAGTAGCAGGCTACGGTTTATCAATGGTTTATCTAACCACAAGAACAGTTCCACCAATCGGGAAGACACAAATGGCAAAAACAGGAAACTGCGGCACATACTAGCCATTTTTTGTGATTTTCTGTGACTGTGCCACATGGCCCGACAAGTACCAAATTTGACAGACTCCGCCTCAGAAAGCATGGCCAACTTTAGAGCTTTACTGTGAGTTTTTTTAATTTGAAAATCTTTGCAATCTGACATCCTCTAGTAGGATATAAATTTCTAATTTTGCTTTGTTTTCATCCATAGCAACTTTAGACAAGACCTCAATGACAAAGATGTGCCACTTTCAGCTGCACTACACAAAGGGGTTTTATTCAACAGAAATCGGGACCAAGAATATTCCAAAAATCTATTGACAGCATATGCTCACTATCCCTACTATGCAAGTAACAATCAAGCTATTCCTTTACAGTATGTCCCACAAGTGGCTTCGTGTTCTTGTAGTACGACCAGCATTTCTCAAGCCAAATGGCCTGAGAAGAGTGACAGAAGTAAACGCTCAGGCTGGGAAAACGTTGAAGCATGAAGCTCAATTACTGCTTACCGAGAGATTGATAGCCCTATTGTTTAATAGTTCCTGGAACCAATTCCGTGGACGAGGGAATACCCAAGCACATCTTAGCCGGCGAATATTTTTAAGGCAAGAGGCTCAATAAAACAAATAGGCAACTGGAGGGAATGAAAAGTCGCTTAAGAGAGCTTGGAGAGCTGAAATTGATGGACCAAGGGGGGAGTTATTAAAGATATTACAGTTACATCAATTCACAAGACATCTCATGACCTGGTCAGACCATTCCAGCATTATGAACCATTGCCACCTTCTGCTAACTTTAAGTGCAATCTATGATCCTACATTCTACTATACTTCTGAAGAGCTCCATGGGAAGAATGTTCAGGAGTTAGTACAGAAGCCTTACATTTACATCATGGCTAAATGAAGGGATACCATTGAAGATCAGCTGTTATACAGTGAAACTAGGCTGGAAGATCTAAATGAGCTCAAAAATCAACTTTTGTCCTCCCAAAAGGTCTCCACTAAGGACATATGCAGGTTCTTTCATGGGGCCGGATCATCCTTTGCAAGAGGTGGAAAGTGGAGAGCAGATTGGTGGTGGCTTTGGGTGCCGTGGATGCACTGGAGCATCAGCCAGCTATATTGACCATGTGATGTGGTTCACTGAGGGCACCACACATTACCCTCGAATAAAGAAGAAGAAAGGTACTGGAAGGTCCAGCTGGAAAAGAAAGAAGAAATTGTGGAGCGCATCCTTTCAAAAACATGAGCAAAGAAGAGCTGATAAGATAGTGCAACGGACGGCACTTACTGGTCGATGGTTTTCTAAAACCTGCACTGGAATCTAACCGATCAATGAGGTGGTATCCTTAAAAAAACCGCGCAGATGATACAGAAGTAAGAATAGATTGCGAATAATTTTTAGGTGAAGAGACCAGAGGCGGGGCCAGAGGGTCATGTATGGAGAAACGTTTTCACAATTTTTGCGTAGAGGCTTAACTCTACAGTCGCCTAGCTGCAACGGCAATTTGTGTATTCTTGATCGCTTGATAATTCTAAATGAAGATTGAAACTTTCAAGAGAATCAGCTTTTACTAACAGCTTTTCGCAGGGGAAGCACATTAAGGCCTTATGTCCGTAGTTTCCAGTCAAACTGAATCGTTCACAATGAATATATTGGAGTTGAGCGAAACGTTTTCTGGAAAACTGCATAATAGCAGTGCAAATAGCACTATTTCAAGCTAATGAAAATTAATTGATTAAATGTACTCATTATTTTATATCAACTCCAGAGCCAGTACCCTGACTCCCACCCGCAGCACAAAAAGCAAAACTCTGACAGCTGAACAAACCAGCCTTATTCAGCATTTTTACCTCATTAATTTTGCAGAATTGACGAGGGGGAGGAAGAAGATGAAAAACAAGCCGTTCCAGGATCAAAGAGGTTATAAACAGCTCCTTTCTTCTGTCTTTCTTTCCTTTTTTTAGTAAAGATTGCTAAATAACCAGGTCATTATCTTTTTCTTGATAATTCTACGAACATTAATGATGTTTTAACTGTTTTTTTTATAAGGAGCAAAAATCAGCACCAAGATACAAAGGAGGAGATTGTGCCAGCAGGGAAGACCCGCGGAGCCAACTGCAACAAACAATGTTCAGCTGACATGATTATTCTAATCTTTTTTTCCTGGTATTGTTGTACTTCAAATTTAAATAAAAATGAATTAGACGTGCATTATTTACAAATGCAAATTAAGCTTAATTCTTGCGTTACTTTATTCAGTTGACTTGTTCATAAATAAGCTTAAAACTAAATTTAATAACCTCTTTTACAGAATGATTTTAAATACGCAAACAATTCACAATCCCTTTTGAAAAAATTTCCCGCAAGAGCTAAACAAATGCCTTCAAAAGTTTTAATTGTCAGCAAGAAAAAGCGACGGCTGCGGCCGTTCGCTCATTGCACGCCAAAATTGTATTTCGTTGAGAAGCGCCGTTTTCATCTGATATGTCACTTGCTATGTTAATATTATTAATTTAACTGACACCTGAGCCAGTGCTAGAATGAGCTGCCCACCAGACCAGCAATATTGGACAAGATAAATGGAAAACCTAGACCCCATCCCCCCTCTCCCAAAGATCAACCATGAGAAAATAGTGCATTTTTGGCCTTCATGCGGCTTCATCCTTGATTTGGGGGATTTGGGGGATAGGGGTTTGCTGTTCCATTTTAATCTTTCCAAGCACAAAACAACAGTTACTGATATCAACAAAATATCACTTTTTTAGGTTTGACAAGAGAGAAAAAGAAAATGGAGACCCAGCCCTTCAAGGGTTTAAAAAAACAACACGGCAACCCGAAAGGTTAGAAACAGCTTCTTTCTTAAGAGGTTTTAAAAAAGAATTCATGGTGTTCAGTCATGGTTTTGGCGTATGATAATGTTTTCACAGCCATACGATGCATCTCTTAACCCGGCCTTATAGAGACGGAAATAATAAATACATAATAAGGAAATACTAATATATATTTTTTTAAAATGTCATTTTTACTTAAGATGAAAAAAAAAAAAAACAGGAAAAAGGCACACATTCATGGCTTGCAGCATTGTAATACAAAGGAGGAAATCCTGCCAGCGAGGAAGACCGGGCCACCATGCAACTGCAGCGAACAATGTTTTGAAAAGGTACAAAGTTAGTTCATAACAAATTATTCAGCTTGGTATCAACCCTGGTGATTTTCTCTTTCTGTTATCCGCCTTGGACCAAACACGTTTCAGAATAACTTTTTGAACAGGATCTGGTCAGACCATTCCAGCATTATGAACCATGGCCACCTTTTGCTAACCGTAAGTGCAATCTATGATCCTACATGCTACTATACTTCTGAAGAGCTCCATGGGAAGAATGTTCAGGAGTTAGTACAGAAGATTCACATTTACATCATGGCTAAATGTAGGGACGCCATTGAAGATCAGCTGTTATACAGTGAAACTAGGCTGGAAGATATAAATGAGCTCAAAAATCCTTCCTCCCAAAAGGTCTCCATTAAGGACATATCCAGGTTCTTTCATGGGGCCAAATCACCCTTTGCCAGAGGTGGAAAGTGGAGAGCAGATTGGTGGTGGCTTTGGGTGCTGTGGATGCACTGGAGCATCAGCCAGCTATATTGACTAGTGATGTGGTTCACTGAGGGCACCACACATTACCCTTGAATAAAGAAGAAGAAAGGTACTGGAAGGTCCAGCTGGAAAAGAAAGAAGAAATTAAGGAGTGCATCCTTTCAAAAACATGGGCAAACTGATAACATAGTGCAAGGGACGGCGCTTACCGGTTCGTGGTTTACTAAAACCTGCATTGGAATCTAACTTGAAAAAAGTACTTAGGGGCATACAGCAAGTTCCAGCACTTTGTTTCCTCTAACAAGAATGCTGCTTTCAAGAGCTCAATTTAGCAAACTATGAAGTGTTACCAATAGAGCCTCTTCATGACCTCAAAGAGCATGTCAACGACATATTTAAAGAACTGCCTCAACACCTCAATGACGAAGAAAAAGTTCTATTTGATGACAATGGAGGCAGATTTTCAGCAAAAGAGAAGCTCTGAGGTTCAGATTACCGCCTTTGCTGTGTTTGTGCTGGCCTTGCACATTGGAAAACACTGCCGTTTAACAATCAAAAGACTATTGTACACTTTTGCAGAACTTTGTGAAATGTTGTATGCCCCAACAGAGAAGCACACACCAAGATTTATTGTGCGTTTGCATAATGTGACATTTTGTCATGTTATTTCAGTTCGTTAAGTCTTAAAAACGTACAGGAAGCTGTGTGGAATACACTACCAAAGCATCACATGCCATGCTCCTCTTACATCTCATTTAATTTCCCTTAGCTCGGTAAACACTGGAGAAGGAGAGAGACAATTCACCATAAATTCCATCAGCAAATCAACCTCCAATGGTCATCCTGAGCACATTATTCCAAACAGCATAATAAGAGTTAAAGCAGAAAGAAGCTTCAGGTCTAAGAAGAGTGCCCTGACACATCAACAGTCAAAGATTGGACAGTTCGCAAGAACCTCTTAAACGTTCCTGACACCTCCATTCCTAATGAGCTCCTGGACAGTAAAATCTATCAGGTCCACCTAGAACAGATCAGCGATTTTCTTCTTTGTGCAAGGGATGTTTTGGTGGCCTGCAGATGAGGAAACCAAGAAATCATATTTCATGACAGTAAAGCAAAACCTGAATTCCGATATGAAGGCCCTCCAATTCACCACTTTCGTTCCTCTTCCTTCCAGAGTGAAAGAGAATACCTCAAAGAGAAGTGGGTCGAATGCTTGTCTTAACCAGATTTTATTCACCAATCAGAAAGGTGAAAATTTATAATCTGCATGGAAATTTAACACTGACAGAATACTACAGGGTTTTCCTTGAGGAACCTTGGCCAGAAAATGGAGGTGACCAAAGTGCAGACCAGCGGATGATCTGTACTGCAATGTGTGATAATGCAAATGGAAACATTCATGACAAAACCGATGGCTTCGTCAATGAACAACAGCAAGAGACTTCACAACTTATTGGCAAAGACCTAACTTTAGATGGAGTCAGACACATGTATTGGCAGTTCATCAGAATGCTTCAATAGAATTAGACAAATCGGAAAGTGTATTTGCAGTAAACAATGGATTTCCACCAATGGATGAAGACTGTAAAACTGAGGCAGTCATAAAATCTCCTTACAAGAAGGGAAAACTGAGAATCCAACTATTAAAACACTGGAAAGTAACTGTACACCTGCAGTGACCTTGAACTTCAAGCATAATAATTTCGTACTACATGTATCAGACCAGCTCCACAAATTTATAGATTTAATCATTTTAATTTTATTTGTTTTGCAAAGAAACACTGTAATCACACTGTAATTAATATTAAACCTTCGAACTCTTTTACTGCAAATACAAAAAAATTAGAAAAACGTGTAATATCAGTGCCCTGACACATCAACAGTCAAAGATTGGACAGTTCGCAAGAACCTCTTAAATGTTCCTGAGACCTCCATTCCTAATGAGCTCCTGGACATTCTCGAAAGTATGAGGAAATTCTACTTGTTACATCTCCTACATAAATAATGCTGGTGGTCTAATAATTGTTAAATGCAATTATGCAATGAAGGATATTTCAAATAACTCGGTTTTCTACAGAGAACTCTTAGAATGGTGGTTAGAATTTCTAAATCTCTTTTTAGCTGACAAAGAACGGCTCTGTATAATTTGGAATAACAAAGATATAAGAATAGATGAAAAACCAGTCTTTTATATTATTTTATTATAATTTAATATTTCATTTTTAGGTGCCTAGAATGAGAGAATGCATGTGCACAAACGATTAGATGGGGAAGAAGCTGCCCCTGATGAAACACGCCCAGAACAAGAAGCAGGAGGTTCTACAAACATCCATGCATTTGGTAGACTTTATCGCACCATCCCTTTAACACATGGGCATGTGGTTAGTTTATCTGTACTTATCAAGAAAGGCGCCTTCAAGAAAGCATCTAGTGGGTTGTCCAACAAACCACTTATGCAAAAGGTATTTTTCACCAAGCCTTTTACTGCCGACATTCTCGAAAGTACGTGGAAATTCTACTTGTTACATCTCCCACATAATATTGGTGGTCTTATAATTGTTAAATGCAATTAAGCAATGAACGTTATTTCAAGTAACTCGGTTTTATACAGAGAACTCTTAGAATGGTGGCTAGAATTTCGAAATCTCTTTTTAGCTGACAAAGAACAGCTCTGTATAATTTGGAATAACAAAGATATAAGAATAGATGAAAAACCAGTCTTTTATGAATCTTATTATGACTCTCGGGTATCTATCATTAAAGATCTCTTGTTCAATCTCGACAATATAGAATCCTTTCAACAACCAGAGTTGAATTAATGGGATACAATTCACTTTGACGCTGAAGATGACTTACTACACAGGTTGCCCAAAGTTCAGTCACTTTCAACGACTTACAGTTCTAATCAGGACTACATGCACCAGAACGATCCTGTTCCATCTAATTATGGCATGACTCCTGGGTTAACCATCCACTGTTTTAAGTCAAAGATAGTTGTTTTTCTTTTATGTCTGCATGGACAATTCGCTCATCATTGTTATGTTTGTAACTACCGTTGTAGTTTATGTTAGATCCCCAGTGATTTTTGATAGCCATTGCAACCACTTTCTACAAAGCAAATACAACAAACTGGTTTTTATGTAAATTCTCAGAGGAATTAGGGAAGTCAGATTTGGACAGATTCCCCTTATCCAAAGTCATAACCTGCATCAAGATTAAGAGTTACAGCATCATCTTCAGATTCTAAAAGATCATCCCCAATACCAGGGACACAATGTGCATCAGAAAGCGGGTCTCCACCTTAGGCCAAACTGTGAAAAGCAGTGAGCTAGTAGGTCACAGTCAGGCCCAGGCACGGAAGCTGTCGTGGATATCGAAGAAGATAACGGATTTCACATCTCAGCCGAATTCCAAAAATTTTGGACCTCTGCAATAAAGCCACTTACCACATATTTTGGGACATACCAAGATGCCTTAAACAGCACGATGACATCTTGCTAGGCAGTAGAAACATTGCAAAGCTTAACAAGACCCTGGAATCTGTGCTGCAGCGAGCATCAGATTCTGGAATCACTTGGAGTAAGTGAGATCGAGTTCTTTGGAGACCAATTCACTAAATATGGATTGAAACCCAATCCAGAGGATCAAAGCTGTTAGAGAGGCCAGGCCACCTGAATCTAAAGAAACAGTCAGGAACTTCCTGGGCACGACTACTCTTCACTCACTGCTACATTGCGCCAGCTCATGGACACCAAGAGCAAGAAGCATTTGAAAAGCTGAAGGCAAGCATTACAAGCAGAAGCACTATGGCGTATTTTGATCCTTCCAAACCAATCGTAGGCAACCTACCATGAAGGGTTGTGATTAGGGTTATTCGAGGAAACAGCCAGCGGTCTCAGACCTGTCCACTTCATAGGTCGCACCATGACTTCACACCAACAGCCAAACAGACAAGGATGCTCTTGCGATTTAATGGGTGAAGAACAAATTTAGTATGTACCTTCTAGGAGCGCCGAGATTCAAAATCATCACTGACAGCTCATACGCCCCTCCTTCCTTTATTCAAAAAACCAGCATCAAACTCCCTCCCTGAATTCACAAATGGGTCATGGGAATGCAGCATGTCTATTTTGTACTCATCTACGAACCAGGCAAAGATCAAGATCTTTAGTTGTTGAAGGGGGCGCAGTTATAAGTGCCATTTTAAGGTATCTCATCCCTATGAAAAATCTTAAAAGCCAACCACTTCTTACACTTGATAGTAATCAGAGAATGAGGACAGTTGAGAACCAATAAGTGTCAACGACCTTTATGAAAATGGAAAACTTAAAAACCAGAAGTTTTCCATTAATGAAGAAGTGAAAGGGACATTGGGTCTTAAACAGTGGCACATACGCCTTATTCCAAAATGGCGACCGCCCGAGACGATCTGGGGAGAGTAGCATGATAACGAGGCATCAAGGGCCGCCAAGCTCATAACAACTATGGCGTCCTTTCAGAACAACATTGTTTACGGTCCTTCGTTTTTCACTGAGGATGATATTCCTGGCAGTTCGTTGGATGGAAGAAATCCGAATCGATTGAAAAATTCCGAATTAAAGTTTTGGTTGAAGTGTCGTGGCGATTCGTGTAAAGGATTGTCAACCAAAGCTCAACTTTGTAAGCGGTAAGTTTCGAGACCAAACAATAAGCTTAGCGTCGTTGCTATGGCCTAGAGTCTCAAATATTTCCATTATTTTACAGGGTAAACGAGTACTTGGAGGCAAACATTACCCACCTCCTTGTTGATCCGGACGAAAATGTCATTTATACCAGGCGTAAAAGACGACTTCTCGGTGGTCAGGATAATTCTACTAATCCAAACTTACCTCCGGTCGACGAGCCACCTCACAACACAAAGAAGGTAGCTTTTCCTGCAAATGGATGGGGAACGTCTCTGGAAAAAAGTCCACTGTTTACCCGTGCAGAAATGGATCGTCATATTTCCAAATCAGGGAAAAAGCACAATAACAGCGCAGATAATCACACGTTGCCCACAGGACTGCGGAAAGCGAAGGGTTTTCTTGCTGATGAATACCTTCATGAGATACAAACCTATCACGATGAAAGGTATTTCTATTATCGCGCCAAGTGTTTTCACAGTTTCAAAACTCGTGAAGAGCCACATAATTTGAAACTTGCACTTTGTATTGTTTCTGGAGAAGTCGAGCATGCATATTGTGGGCCAAGTTGTGCAGCTGGAAAGTCAGGATTCTGCAACCATGTCCTGGCTTTCATGATGAAAGTATGTAAATACTCATTGTTTAACTGTAAGGATGTTCGGGACCTGAGAGATGAAGAAGATGAAAACCCGAGCACAGCATGTACTTCTGCCTTGCAGAGCTGGCACCGATCAAGACTTGACGGGATCCATGCCCAGCCTGTTATGGAAGTAGTGATTTCCAATCCAGTAAACAGTGCTGATAAAAACAAGAAGACTGGGGTGACTTGCCTACTAACCGAAGCAAGGAGAGGAGAAAGTGACACTAATGGAAAACTTAAAAATTTAATTGAATCTCTTGAGCAGCATAGCTCAAAAATAGGTATTACACAAGTTGTCGACACTGCTAGTCTTGATACTTTGCCTACTGTGGACACTCGCTTTGGAAAATGTCCAGTTGGATCATATGGATCATACCAGCTATCCTTCACAGAGTCTAATTTCTCTTACATAAGCTCGTTTGATGGATCTCAAGAGGTTGCTCACTGCACAGCAACTGAATTCCCCGCTTACCCCTCTTTTCCTTTGGATGAATGTAATGGCTCTTTAGTTCCACCAGACAATCTAACTGAGAAAGAGCAGGAACTGCTAAGGAGTCTTAATGTAAATGTTATCAAGGCCAACAAAATAGAAGAAAAGACAAGAGAGCAGGCGGAGTGTGTGGAATGGATGCAAGAACGCAAAAACAGATTTACCGCATCTAACTTTGGGAAAATTTCAAGGAGGCAAAGGAACCATAAGAAGTTTGTTGAAGATCTTTTGGCGCAAAAACCGATTTCTGCTGCGGCATTGGAACATGGCAAAAAATATGAACCAGTGGCCTTAAAAGAATACGAGAAATATCTGCGTAAAGTGGGAAAGCCTGTTAAGGTACTCAAAAGTGGTCTGTTTGTGTCACCTAAAGTTCCAATTTTAGGTTGTTCACCTGATGCTAAAGTCATTGACTTGAGCTGCAAAGACAGCTTTGGAATTGGGGAAGTGAAATGTCCTTCTTCTAAATTTAATGTTACACCCCTTGATGCTTGTGACGACCCTGGCTTCTTCATGGAGAAGAAAGATGGAAAACCCACATTGAAAAAAGGACATGTCTATTACGACCAAGTACAAGGACTTATGGGACTAACTGGTGCCCAGTGGTGCGATTTTATTGTTTATACAAGTAAAGGACTTAGTGTGGAGAGGATCAAGTTTGATCAAGATCACTGGGATACCCTCTGCGAGAAACTGTGTGATTACTACTTTAAATATTTCCTTCCTGTAGCTGCTCTGTAGAAAACTAGAACATTTTACAAGGCGAAAGAGTTTTTCAAGGCTGAGTTTGTGGTGTTGCATTCTCATTTACTATTATTACAATCACTATATGGACAACACTTTAATTTAGATTCCACAGAATTTCTGTATTAGTTTTCAATAATACATATGTCATTATAGCAACAGGCATGAAGTACATGTAGCAGGAGAATATAATTTAATTGTTTTGTCTGTTTAGCTACTTCATGGAGATGCCTTGACTACAGTTGTGTCTTTGTGAGAGAAGGGTGAGGGGAGAGGCTATCACAGAATAATTAGCACATAATAACCCTGAAAAATTCCGAAAGTGTAAATCAACGAAAACAACAATTGGCAAGAGGAGTATAAAACTAAGGTTTTACTGGAGACAGAAGTCTATTTCCAAATCAGTTTTTTTCGGTTTTAAAGGATAACAAAAACTATTCACTAATAATACTGTTTTGGAAATTACAGAGCATAGCACACACTGCCCACATTTGATTTACAACCGTAAAGTTGGTGAATGGAACCACACTGTCCCATATGTGAAAATTTTTAATTTTGTTTATTGCCCTTTCCACATGAATGCGAAGGGCAGCAATCGATTGTGTCTCTACCACTTCCTCAGGGCTCATTTGCCCCTTACTTCCTAGAAAGGGCGGTATATTCAGGGAAACTCCAAGGGGCAACAGATCCTCTACTGTAAATCCCTTATCTGCCATGACAGCATCTCCTCGGTTGAATGGTAGCTTTAAAAATCCAGATCTTGTTACTATCTCTCTATCAGAGAGGTGGCCAGTGTAGAGCTGGCTAACAAAAGTTAGAGCACCTCCAGGTGATATGCCGACCAAACTCTTAAGTGTTGTGTGGTTTTTATATGAACTAAAAAGTTCACTGTTCAGGCGCATGCTCTTGGGCATCTGACAGCGGATCTCAGTGCAGTCAATAATTACTCTGGTTGATGGATATCTCTCTTTAAAATCAGCTGGCATGTGTTTGTCAATTTGAACCCTTGATGGCCACACTGGAATTGTGCTAAATTTTAAATACATAAAATTTATCCATGAAATTATTACTCTACTGACAGTTGTCTGTGAAATTCCATACAAATGGGCCAAATGATCTTCTTTAAATCCTTGCCTCAGTCTGCAAAGGGTTAAAAAATATTCATCCTTCGGAGTTAAATGTCTAGGTCTGCCCTGTTTGGGGGCATCCTCATCATACCTGTTATTCACTGTGTCTGACTCATCGGATTGTGAATGCCAGTAAATTATGTTCTCCCCATTCCTTCCAGGGTCCAGGAATGCAAAAACACTTTCAAATACACTTCTGTTTGGAAATCCTGTATAGAAAGCCACATCTTTATCAGAATCAAACCGGTCTACATGAAATACCCTTGCCTGTAAAACACTGTTCCGGCGTGTCAATTCTTCAACTTCCGATTCTAAATTTTCTTGTCGAACCTTTACTTTACAGAGTTCTTGAACCAGCCGTTCGTTTTCCACTTTAAGGTCGCGGCTTATATCTTGTAATTCTTGGTCGTCTATACAAGGCTCGGAATATGTGCTGGTTGATGTAAGAACCTGACATTCGGATTTCTGTGCTGTAATGCTGACATCGCACGTGGAAACATCTTCAGCGTTCGTGGTTGTGGTTTTTGCTGCGCTTTTTCTCTTAATTGGGCTTCTTCTCGTCGGTGCCTTACGTTTTACCGGGGATCCCTTTTTCTGTGCTGTAATGCTGACATCGCACGTGGAAACATCTTCAGCGTTCGTGGTTGTGGTTTTTGCTGCGCTTTTTCTCTTAATTGGGCTTCTTCTCTTCGGTGCCTTACGTTTTACCGGGGATCCCTTTTTCCAAGGAAATCGAGACGGCACTGCAGTAGCTAGTAAAGTACGCTTACGACCTGCAATTGCTTTGACAATATCTCCCGGCTTAAAATGCCTCGAGCAAACTTTCGTGTGCTCGGTCACTTTAAAATGTTCGCCGACATCTCTTCGTATGGCGGCTATCCATTTCATGAACATATCTCTTTCCTTAACTTGGTCAGGAAACTTAAAGTAAGAAATCTTTTCCCCATCTTCTACATAAACTTTCTTTTTGCATTCAGGAACACAGCAATTTTGAGGCATTTTCTCCGAATTTCTCACGTGCGCGATTAGCATTTGTAAACAGAGAACCGGCCCTTGATGCCTCGTTATCATGCTACTCTCCCCAGATCGTCTCGGGCGGTCGCCATTTTGGAATAAGGCGTATGCGGCCTTTGGTTAGCCTGCCTGATGAAATTATACTTATCCTTTTAAACAAGGTAAGAAGGGATTTGAATTTTCATTTAATTATTCTTAATGCCACGGTTTTATTACAAGAAGCTAGAACTGCTCCTGGTTAAGCTTCTCTCATGCTCTCCAAAGTTCATGTGTGCATCCACAACTCTATACGTACGCTAAGCATGGACCAATGTTCTTAATCTTTATGGGTTCTTCCAGCAATGAAGTCATGTATTTGAAGAAAAACTCAAAAACAGATGTTTCAGTCGGTTTCCAGTGGCCATTTGTGACCCTCAAAGGGACATAAACATATCATCCCCTTACAAAGCCATTTTGTATATTATCTTCTTTCATTTCCCAGATTCTGGACTCAATCTATTCATTGGTTTGCATTTTTACTATAGGTAGTATGGCAGTGAAAGTAGAGATAAAATAAATTATTAAGGTCTACTTTGATTCAGTTGGCTTCAATTATGGCTTATCCTTTGAACAAGCAGCTCTCCTTGGGAATTCACCACAACAAACGTTAAGTATATCTCATTTCCTTATTGTTTTTGACTGTTCACTTTTATGGATAATACCTCCAACATTCTCATTCTTGGTCATTCCTTTGTGAGGCGCTTACAGACATTCCTCACTGAACATCACAATAGGTGTACCGCTCACAACATCAACTTGCCTCACGAAAATGTATCTTTTCAAGGCATTGGCGGTAGAACCGTCTCTAAAATGCTGTCATTTGGTTTGGACAAAATTAAGGCTTTTCAGCCAAAGGTTATCATTTTAGAACTGGGAACTAATGATTTGTGTGTAGTGGGGCAACACCCCGAATCTGTTGGTTCAGATATTGAACATTAAGTTCAAGTCCTCCATGATCACTGTGGAGCAGAATTTATAATGGTATGCCTAGTAATTTACCGGCCTGCTATTCCTCCACACGTCCCCGATTTCAGCCACAAAGTAGACCTTCGGAAGAAATATCTAAAAGTGGTCCTCGAACCACTCCCTTATGCTGAAGCATGGAGCCATAGAGGGCTGCAAAGTCCATCTATTGCTGTTTTATGCTGAGATGGCGTTCATTTGAACGAAGCGGGCAACTATGCTTTTTATCGTAGCTATAGGGGAGCCATACTATTTGCCTTGAAGAAGTTAACCACTTTTTCTGAGGCTCAGTGACAGATTCCAACTTGTCTATCCAGTCATGCATTCTACTTTCGTTGTAACCGTCCTTTATGGCGGACAGGAGAGTTTTATCTTTTGTTATAACACATTGTATTTATTTTACGGACCAGTTCCTCTTTCTGGCACTTAAGGATGTTCAATGAGGCGTATCAAATTTGGAAATTGCCAAACATGCTGCCGATTTTTCTTTTATTGCCGGTTCCGTTTTTTCTCTCTCCAATTTATAATTTGAGCAGAATGCTACTGGATTGGAAACCCCCTACCTCCCTACCCACTCACTATTTCACTATTTTATCTCCCGTGCCAACGCCTTAGGCTTATTTATTCAAGTTCCTTTGCTTGCGGTCTAGATTTGCTAGAAATTAAACCATATTCCACGATGATGACTAGAGGAAAGCGCAGTTCTACTGCAACAGCCTCCAGCGCACAAGTTAAACGCCCAAGGGGCAGCAGTACATCTCGCCCCACCAAGTCCAAGAGGCCCAAGCAGACCTCTTGAGTACACTCGGTTCCTGCCCGAAGTGCCGCACCCGAGCGAACTTTCACGAGAGCTGGTGATCAGTGGGCCATCCTTAGTCTCCAGTCCTGCGGCCCCGTGTTCAGTTGTCTCTCAGGATATGGTTTCCAGCATCACGAGTGCTATTTCTTCGGCTCTACTTGAAAGCCTGAAGTCTGCAGGGATAATCCCTCAAGAGCCAGTACAGACATCCGACCCTGCTGCTGCTGCTGTACAGGGGTCAGTAGCGCAGGTTGTTCAAGACCTAACTGGTGAGGGCCACACTTTAAATTCTACCTTCATTACTAGCGGGCCCGAGATCGACCACAGGCCCGATTAAATCCATACCTTAATTTCCATTCCACTCTCAAGTAGAGTTCCAGACAAAATTCAATCTAAAATACGGGCTAACGAATATATCGATCTCGGAGCTCTTCTATCGTCCTTGCCAGGCGATCCTAAATACAACTTCACGGTAAAATCCTCTGGATCCAACCAGCCTGTGGTCAATCTCGAACCTGTCCAAAACTCTAAGCGCATTTCTAGCATTGATCAATGGACTACCGCATTTCAGGTTTTTGTTGCCGTCTATACCATCCGATTTCCGGACAGCGCTCCCAGATTAATGAAATACAGTGTGACTGCGCGATTTGGTGGCAAAAAACGCTCATTGGCGTTATTATGATGAAAATTTTCGCTATTTACGTCAAAAATCTCCTTTCCCCTGGGCCAAAGTGCATTGGGAATTGTGGTTGCAGGCGCACCACATGACCAAACTTTCTTCCTCAAACAATCCGCCTAACTCGTTTAACCGGCAATCAAAGCAGCCCTTTCCGCGAGGATTCTGCTGGAAATTCCACCAAGGTGAAAGATGTTTTGGGTGTAATTTCAAACACACCTGCTTTAAATGTGGAGGCGATCACCCAGCCACAAAATGCAAGTCGGGAAAACCAACTGCCGTCACCTCTCGCACTGTCGCATCCAGTCTAACTACCAACACCAATCAAAGTAAATAGATTACATTTTTACCTAGATGGCTATCCAACTAAAATGAAAGACTATCTTTTAAATGGGTTTCAACATGGGTTTTTATTAGATTATGTAGGGCCCCACAAACCCTCCAGTGGCAAAAATATTTTATCCGCTACTCAAAACCCTGCAGCTGTTTCCGATAAACTGTCAAAAGAATTAAGTCTAGGTCGGATTGCAAGGCCATTTTTAGAACGACCTTTTCCTTCATTATGCATTTCTCTGCTTGGTTTTATTCCTAAAAAGACCCAAGGAGAATTTCGCCTTATTCACCACCTATCTTTTCCTTACGGTGATTCTATTAACTCTTGTATTCCTAACGATGCCTCTAGGTTAAATATGCCTCGATTGATGATGCGGTTAGACTTATCAGGTGCACAGGCAGGGGCTGTGCCCTAGCTAAGACAGATGTCAAAAACGCTTTACGTCTAATTCCAATAAATCCATGCGACTATGATTTGTTAGGTTTTTGTTGGGAGGACAGCTTCTATTTTGATAAGTGCCTGCCGATGGAGGCCAGTTCCTCTTGCAAAATTTAGGAAAGCTTTTCAACCACTCTCGAGTGGATTGCTAAGTCTAAGTTAGCCATCTCAGGTGTTTAACACCTTTAAGATGATTTCCTTCTCATAGACAAAACTTTCTCAGCTTGTGAACAAAATCTGTCTAGGTTTTTAGCGATGTGTGACGACTTGGGTGTCCCCATGGCGCATGAAAAGACAATGGATCCCAGTAGTTTTTTACGTTTCGCCGGAATAGAACTAGACAGTGACAAAATGGAGGCTCGCCTCCCAGAAGAAAAGCTAAGAAAATGTGTTACTCTTATTTATGAATTTCTCAAGCGTAAAAAAGTCTTCCTTAAGGAGATGCAATACCTTATTAGTCTTCTGAACTTCACTTGTTCTGTAGTCATACCTGGCAGGACTTTTCTTAGACGAATGATTAATTTGACAGTTGGGGTTAATTGCCCGACTCATTTAATTAGATTAATGCATATAGTCAAGGACGATCTTAAGCTCTGGTTAGAATTTTTAACACACTTCAGTGGCAAATCATTCTTCTTAGATTTTCAAAAACACATTACCCAACAATCAATTTGGTCGAACTTCCTTCGCACCACTCTCCACTATTTGCATGCTCAGAACAGGCTACCATTTTAACAAAGAGGATGGATACACAAGGCAATTATCTACAGCGTTTGTACCCTTTTTCAGAAACAATTTTCCAGGACTTTTTCAGGCTTCAGATTGATCTTTCCAGGACTCCAAAGTTCACCTAAACCCTTTCACTCACAAAAGTGACAAATAATTTATTTCTACTTGCAATTTCAACACATTATCAAACATACCAATGAGAACAATCAATAATATATATAATATCAAGTACTTTGATTGAACACTTAATTCTCAGAAGTAACAGAAATCAGTGGCTGATAATAAGTAGAATTAATGTTCACATCTTGGGATTGAAAGGGTAAATTATTTTACAGCTGTTGGAGCTTTCCATCCAACTGCTGTTCAATGTTTTTCAAGGCTGCCCTTTTTTCCTTGGCAGATCTTCGCAAACTGTTTGACTTAGCAACCCAAGTAAGGTTTCTTGAATCTTCAGCCCTATTAGCAAATTTTTAAACTGCACATCAATCTAATCCATTGTCGCCTTTCTATTAAGCATTTTTTCCTGGGGCACTTTAACTCTCTTCTGCTCTTCTAGGAAAGATACTTCTGTACCACGACAGCAAATGACATAAGAAGTTGCTTTGATATTTGTACATTGGCAAGGCCTCCAACTGATTCAATATGATCATGAATAATCCTCTGTGCAATGAACGATCTTTCTGACAGGTTCTCAACTACCACTTCTTTGTTGACAGAAAAGCCTCGTTCAACTGTGGCTTGACCATGAGACATTAGCAGCAGTAATTCAACCACTCTCCACACTTTCACCAGTTGCTTATCACCAGCCATGTGTTCATACAATAGCGTGTCAACTCTTGAAAAGGGTTCACTGGGGTCAAAATCTTCGAAGTCAGGATTACCTGCACATTCATCCAGAAACTGTCCAAACTGATATATCACCTCATCACACTCATCATCCTTCAATCTGTGGGCTTCCACAAGAATTTCCAGAACTCTTTTCATTTTGTTAACACATCGTTCTTTCTCTGATGCCATTAGCCTTGGATACAGACAAGACATATTTCTTACCAGCCGATAATTCATTGGTGTTTTGTCAAGCAGTATAGAAGCTGTTTTAGCAAGAAAATCTTTACATTCCATTCTGAATTGAAGAACTTGCCTTTCACTCAATTTCCCAGACTTTTCTTTCACCATCTGTTGTGCCACAAAGCCAACATCAACTTTCTGGTAGTCTAACTGCTGTTCTTTATCAGAAGGCTTTAACCTCAGGATCTTCAAAGGAAATGTTGCCTCAGTCACAAGTTCACCCTTGATAAACCTATTACATAACGATTTCAACAAAGTGCACAATCTAATACTCATGATTGGCAGCATAGATTTATCAGTCTGAAATGCTGTGAGAAAAGGATTGACCTGTTTTACCACTGATGGGAAGAAGGCGATCTTTGCAGTCATCATGTGACCACAGCAACTACTACTGATGGTCTCATAAGATTTGGATTTGGGATCAGTCACTTTCTTTGCCTTAACAGCATCAACATATTTGACAATATGAGGACCTGGACTGAAAGTAAGCATCTTCAACTCCTAGAACTGATTGGCCGTTGTTGTATAAGACAAACTTGGACGTGAATTGGAACACTTTAACTGGGCTCTGTTTAGTAGCATTTTATCGCTGACAGCCATACAAATCCTTTTCAGTCAATTTGCAAATCTGTTTACTTTACAACCGAAACAGATAAAACTTGCAAGGTACGTATAAATGCAGATTCAGTAGTTAAACAAAAATACTAATAGAATTGATAGGGTGTCGGCGAACCAGAATGCCTGTAGGACAGTTTTTTTTTCAGCTTTCGATCTTTTCTCAGTCCTTTCTCTGTAATGAACGTGAATGAAAATTGTCTTGATATTTTTTAAGTGTCACCTCTCACCGCACAAGTCAATTTGAAATTTCCGGCGATGTGATATTAGGCTATCATCAGTGAAGTGGTGTTTGTGAAGGTAGTGAAGCGTTATGTGAACATGGGAGCAAACCAGTTTGTCAAGGAATTCCGAAGAAAGTGGCAGTGAGAAAGGCCATGGCTCACAGAAAAATGGTCATGGCCAGGAAGGACAAACAACTCCAACAAGACTACCTCTAAATGAGATCATCACTGACCGTTCAGATCTAGGCTGAGAGCAAGCCCTCCCGAGACGCAGGGGTGGTGGAGGGAAAAAGGGGAGGAGAGCTTGCTCTTGCGTCTCATAAATTTGAATATCTGCATCCCCAAATGGGATGCAAAATGCTGATTAGTTGATTGTTAATCACATGATGAAGTAATTTCCTTTTGTGCCCACTTTGATAAAGCAAAAAACAAAAATTGGTATTGGAAACCTAGTGAGAATTTCTCACAAAATCTAATATTTGCATTGGATTTAGACCTGAACAATGCCAGGAAGTGGAAGCATTGCTTCGAAGAAGAGTTGTACTTACTGTTTTGCAACTAGATATGGCAGAAGCTTAATATTTCAACTTTTCACTGCAGAAGCTGCCATCAAAATGAAGTGGCAGTAAACAGTCTTAGACGTCTGCCCATCGAGGAGTATCATCGAAGACCAAATTGAAGAGGTAGAAGCATGCACATTTCTGCCACTTCATTGGCAGAATTAACTGAAGATGAGTTCAAATCAGCTGCCATTCAAGTCTTGTCTGAGGTACTATACGAAAAAAATGCGAGTTTCTTGAGAAATTGTCCGAAATTTTTTTTTGCTCATTTTCACATCTTCAATGACTTATTTTTCATCCAGCATAATTTTTTTGCCAGTATTTAATTGATATAGAGAAAAACTGTAATTTCCTAAAAACTGTCGCTTTGTTGTCATGATAAAGGGTTTATTTACGCGTCATTTTGGAGCCGAAGAATCCTTGTTTCCAGGGCCAAAATAGGGCCAAAAGCTAGTTTTTTTGACCGACGATCATCTATTGGAAGACTGGTACCCAACAGTCTCGATTTCATGTGCATGCGGTAAACAATCAGCCATTTCGCAATTGTGAAGTTGTAAATCTTCGCAATTGAACACTAGTTTGACGTACAAAATGCCGAAATTTTTGTCTCAAAGACGCAAGAAAAGAAAATTTTATGGAAATCAGTTTACTAGTAGGCAAGGGGTGAATGAAGAAGAGTTAGTGCCGGTGGAAAGCACTTCAAGTGGATCGGTAGTGAGTTCTTTGCATGGTCAAGAGGAAGCGAAGGAATGTTCAGCCTCGTATCAAAAGCTTGTGACAAATGCTGAAGACAAGAAGCCTGAACCAAAGGTACAAGATAAATATTCAGAGGAAGATAGTCCCACTATCACCGGATTTAGATTTTTCGATATGGAGGTGCTGTCATCTGTTTTTGAGCAGCTACGGTGTGGCGATTGTGGCAATTTCAGTCTTATGTTGATGGAAGATAGCACAAAGCGGAAGGGATGTGCCTCGACTTTGTGCTTGTTGTGTGAACACTGTCGCTGGAAATTTTCTTTCTGTACTTCAAGAAAGCAAGGAAAGAGCTATGAAGTAAATCGGCATCTTGTGTATGGCATGAGAACTATTGGCAAAGGTTATGCTGGAGCAAGAAAATTCTGTGCTATAATGAACATGCCTTCACCTCCAACTGAGAAAGCTTTCATTTTCAACTCATGAGTCATCGGCCAACACGTCAAAATAATAGCAGAAGAGAGTATGAAGAAAGCTGGTCAAGATGTTTATGCTCTCAAAAGCCAAGGAACTCCATCTGCAACTGGACCAGTTAATAGTGGCATTTCATGTGATGGCACATGGCAAAAGAGAGGTTATTCCTCACGTAATGGCTGTGTCACTGAGATATCCATGGACACAGGAAGGGTGCTTGATCCCCTTGATGTAGAAGCCCTTAGTCAAGGATGCAAACAGTGTTAGCGCCATAAACGCTTGGATAAAGCTTCTCTTGAATACCAGACTTGGAGAGCTGAGCATACCAAGTGCAAAGCAAACTTCCGGGGATGAGCACCAGCCATGGAGCCAGAGGGAGCAGATCGCATATTTCAGAGGTCTGTTGAAAAACACAACCTCGGATACACTGAATTTTATGGTGATGGTGACAGTAAGAGCTTCACAAGGGTGAAAGGAGTTTATGAAGATGATGGAATAGAAATGGAAAAGAAGGAATGCATTGGTCATGTCCAGAAGAGAGTGGGAACTGTACTTCGTAAATTAAAGCGAGAGAACCCAGGCTTAGGAGGCAAGGGTAAACTGACGGATAGTCAAATAGACAAACTTCAAAACTACTATGGCATAGCCGTAAGATCAAATGTTGGAAATCTTGCTGGCATGAAGAAAGCAATTCATGCTAGCCTAATGCATTGTGCATCCACTGAGCAATGCCCCCTTCATGACCACTGCTCAACAGCCAGTGCAAGCTGGTGCCGTTATCAGCAAGATAAGGAAAATCAGACCAAGCTGTACAAACATTGACCTGGCTTACCTCTTGAGGCAATAACAGAGTTAAAGCCGGAATATGTTAGACTCAGCAATGACATTTTACTGGAAAAATGCTTGTATGGTAAGACGTAAAATCAGAATGAATCATTAAATGGAATGATCTGGCAGAGAGTCCCAAAAGAAGTTTATGTTGGAAGGGAAACACTAGAACTATGACTGTATGATGCAGTTGCTCATTTTAATATTGGAGCAGTTACTGTTATAAGAATTTTCCAAGCCTTCAACATTCCCCCTGGAAAATATACAGAAGAGGGTTGTAAGCTTCTTGATCAGCTACAGGTGGATATAAACCAAGGCAAGCACCAAAAAGAGAAGAAAAGTCATAAGAGGACTAAAAAAAAGAAAAGAGGACAAAAACAAAGAGATGGTGTGAACTATTCCTCTGGACAGTTCTACAGAGTTGTCTATGTAGAAACTCTGTTACAGTCATTGCAAATTATATTTCTCAAACGTTAAACCATTTTTTATCATAATTTTATATTTTGCGGAACTATGAACACTCTAGCAATCATAACTTTTCATGGTTTTATTCAATTCTTCTCATTTTTGGAGTGCGAAATCTTTGTATGTTTTTACATAAAATGAACTACAGTCATTTACCTTGGTGTAATCTTTGTTGTCTGAGGGCCCAAAACTGGATCCTTAATTCTAGTCAGGTCTCTTAAGGTCAGGATCGTTACAGAGTTGACAAAAGCACCAAACTTTGCACAGCGATAGCTTATTGCATTATCATGAATATTAGAGGGGGTGCCCGATGCAAATATGCCACTGAAGCATGCTAAACAGGATTTAATTATTGTAAATTTCACCTGCTGGGGCCCCTGTGGTGTTTGGATTGAAAATTGTTATTTAATACCTTTAATCACTCAGAATGCTCTTCTCGTGTTGTAAACAACAATTTCACTCGATCATCTCGCATTCCCATCCATTATTAGCTTATTGATTGTATAATTAAGTTGATTATTACTGTGCCCTAAAGCAAGTCCACAGTCCGCCCGCATTTTCATAAGTCATTTCTAAGACGGCCTCGTCTTTGCTTCATAACTTGCAAGTACTCAGCTTCTGGGGTTCTCTCCTCCTTTTCTAATGTATTTCAATTAGAGGAGGCCTTATTGTGTGGCTTAAGCCTTATTTATCAAGTATTACTTGTCATTACATGTTACTTTAAGCTAAAGAAAGCGTATGGCATAGCGATTCACACACAAAATTTCAGAAAAAAAGAAATTGTCAAAGAGTCTGTTGTATCACATATTATCAGGGATTTATGACAGCTGCTCATGAACATTAAATAACGAAATGACAGAACCCAAAGTAGTTCTTTCTTAAGGGGGTAATTAATTTTTCAGCTTAACATAGGCCTGGATGCCTTTCAGTCTCTCTTTATCTGCTGGACGCACGTGCATGTTTTGACAGAGAAGAAAGCATCGTGGCACAAGTCATATCATTCCCGCAGTTTGTCTAAGCTTTACAAAGCAAAAATAAACAAAAAAGAATCTGGTCTCATAAACGAAAAAAAAGAAACAAGTTAGCCCAAGCTTCAAAAAACATTACGGTTTATCATGAAGCCTCTACATTTGGTACTGAAGCACTCATGTCCAAAAATAATAACAGCTTATCAAGTCGTAAAAGTGAGACTCAAGTGGTAAAAGATTGACTCAAATGATAAATGGTGAATGGTTTAACTGCTGAAACTGTAGAAAGGGGGTCGGCCTAACTTTTAGGGCCTGTTTATATGGAGGAGGGGGACCCCAGGTAAGCATGGTAACCCACTTACGTGGGGTAACCCGCCTGTCCATATAATCTCTCATTTTAATTTGATCACGTTTACATGATCGGTGGGGTGACCCTTGAAGGTGGGTAGCCCGGTCTTCCACACTGGAAAACCCTCTCAGCTGTGGTCAAATTTTGCCATGTCAACGTTTCAAGGTGAGGTAACCCAGGCTAGTCGGGGTTGGATTCGTGATACATCAAATTCGCGCAAAATTCACTTTGGCGCCGGGTGGCTTCACCTAATTATTAAAGGTAGAAAGCCACAACACTGAAGGTTGCAGCAAGAGCAGCAAGTGAGCGTAAACGTGGTTTTCCAGCATTTGTCTTGTTTACGTGCTTAGCGACCATTCAATAATCTTGAGAAAGTGAACCCCAGGATGGCGGGGTTGTAAGATTGCATGTAAAGGAGGGTTATTTTTTTACCCCACCTAAGCAGGTTACCTCACTTACCTGGGCCACCCACCTTTATGTTCATGACAGGCCCTAAGTCTCAGGAACCGTCAAACTGGTAATAAACGGTATAGCTAACCCGAGACTAGCTGTGATACCACTTCCATCTTCAAAAACGTCAGCATGGCAGCCAAAGGAGCCATTATATCGGTGTAACACCAATATCACATTGCCGTTGTTTCATGCGTCTCGTTTTGTGACTTTCCTTGTGTTCGTTTTTGTCACCATCTCTAAATTTCAATCATGTTCAAAACACCGCTACTAACAAAATATTTCGTAGAGCTATTTAGAATGATATTAGCAATAAAAACAAGGTGTGACCAGGAGCTGATTCCTAGGCTCCTGGTGTGGCAACATAGGCCAAAGTGAATGTAAAGTTTTGCGGTATGTAATCTGTCAGAAATCTGTTTGAGTGGTTAAACTTGGGGTTGGTGGGCTTCTTGATCATGACCACTCCATTATTATAATGGACCAGGTCATAATTATTGTTGACCCTTGCCTTTTTTGGTATTTTCTGTAATTTTCCACAGCATTATTTTGTGAAAAGTCGGAATTGCTCTTGAGGAATTCATGATTGTAAGATTTCGTAACCACAGGGTATTTGCCTAATTGCATGAAACAAATTACATTCATTTTCATAAATGATGCATCGTTGGTTGGCTAAAAGAGGCCATGTTCCTGTAACTTTCAGCTCTTCTGAAGTTAGTTTGTTTGTAAACGCACGCGACGACCTTCCTTTTTTGAAAGATCGTGTAGACCTACCATTAACACTCTGGTGCGAGGGCTCTGAAGTGAATGAGCTCCTTACAGGTGTCTAGGCATGCAGGGACCTCATACACTGCTTTGTAAACGCAAATGTGTAAAAAATAAAGAGTGTTAAAAATTCCTGGAGAGCCATGTTTTACAACCTCGTCCCCAGGGCGTAATAAAAAGGTAGAAAAAGGTAAAGCAACCATATTTTATGTCAATAACCCGTGACAGTAGTAATAACTGATAAACGTGAGTTCGACGGTACGCTCCTTTTGCCCCCCTCTCTCCATTAATGCTCCGTTTTAAGGGTATTTAAAGCTATTCAAAGCTACACAGAAAGGAGAGAAGTTGAAATATGGATGTGATGACACCGGGGATCGAACTCGGGACCTCGCGCACCGAAGGCTGCGCACTAACCAACTGTGTCACCCTTGCTCCTCCTTTTCCCCCTGAGGACGAGGATGACATGTTTTTATCATTATCTCAAGGACAGGGTTACCAACGAAGCAAACTATAATATTTTCTTAGCTGCACAATTACAAAGTGGGCGCGTTGTCAGTTATGGTTCATGAGGTCGTTCATGTGGCATGTCAAAATTTAACGATTCTATCGTTTAGGATGTGATACATTTGGGTTTTATGTTATTGTATGACATCTTTGAAAGCTGGTTTTGTGATCTGTTTAAATTGATATGTAATGATATTATCACTGGCAAGTCTTAGCAGTGACACTGATAGCCGCACAGTGAACATGGCCACACTTACCGTGTGGAGATTGGGCACTAGTCAGTATTATATACATGTAAAAACTATTTTGAATAGTGTAACAACAACTAAACATTACCAAATTAAAACTTAAAAATTTGAAACAACTGTTTTTTAGCCAAATCAAACAAGAAGAGTACTCACCACAGGCCACCCAATCTGTTATTATAGGTGAAAGTTAACCCCCCCTTTTATCTGTAATTAGGACCGTTTGTAACGGGCACCCCCTCCAGTATTAATCGGCAGGTGCTAAGGAAGCTCTGTGCCAAATTTGACACTTTTGTCACGTCTGTAACGATCCAGCCTATATTTTGCACTAAGAGACCTGACTATTCAGTTTATTTTGATTGTCAATATGCTTATTGCAATAATTTTGTATCCATTCGCCTGATAAGAATGTCTTCAGTTCATTGCATAAAAAAGAATTGGTAGATGAAATTCCAAAAGTTTCAGCAGTTTTCCTTGTAATGTCTTGGAGATAGAAGTGTTTTTCCAGGGGGTTTATTTTTAGCATTAGATGTTGCTATGGTAACTAAACAAGTCAAAATGTATAAAAATATACTCATCTCATGCTATAGTTTAAGAATACCTGGGAAAACTTGTGCAAAAGAACATATCAAAAAATGGTGATTTTTTAAGACTTTACCACCTTACTCAGGAACAGATTACTCAACATTACATTGAAAGAAAATGGCTCTGCTCTTCACAGAGATTTGGTGGGTGTTGTCATGGACGAGTGTTACAGAGTTATGTGGACCAGAAAAAGGTAAATTGGCATTAACTATGAGTTTTTTCTTCATCTCGAAAGCTTATCAATCACTCCGATATGATGTTTGTTTTTCATACTTTAGGTTGGTCAGTAAACAGGAAACACAATTCTGCAGCTGCCACCTTTTGTGAGGCATTTGGAAAATAATCGACCCTCTGATCGTTTTGTAAGCTGGGTAACTTGAATGTTTATTCTCAAATCCTACTGAAGGCTGAAATTTCAGTTTTCTGCATTATATAAGAACAGATAAAAGCCCTTCTGGTCTTCATCTTCATGAAAATAGTGAGGACTGTATACAGTATTCTAGATGTGTTCGGATTTTATCTTTTATATATATTTAGATGTAATTTCATTGGATACACATGAATTTATACCAGCTATACTTACTGTACAGCTGATTCATTCTGCAGGGTAAATTAAGTTTTTACTTTTTAAACTACTGTATTGTTATTTTACATATGCATGTTGAGTTTTTTAACCTTAAAGTAAATAACAGATTCGGCCTTCTTAAGCGTATCTTTGCCACATGACTGAATTTTGAAAATATCCTATTTCCTTCAGATATCTGTCTCTGACATATGCTTTAACTTGGGTACAGCAATGGCCTTATCATGAGGGTCTACAATAGGTTTGGCGGGATGCGGGGTTTGGCTATTTTTCGTGGTGATACTCGGGATGCGGGCTGAAAACAGGAGCGAGATGCAGGAATTTTAATAACTAGTGGGAGCGGTATTTCTTATTTTTATGGGAAAGGGATGCGAGGATCGTAAGGGAAAAATAGCCGGATACGGGAATTTAGTTTTGTCTTGACTAAAAATCTATTTGCCTTGACTGAAAAAAAATGGTTCTCTAGTGTATACCGCCTTTGTAATCAAGCTACGAGTGTCAAAAGAAAGTAAAGCCTGTCAAATTTTTTTTGTTCGTCTTTTCTGGTTTTGCTATTTTCGTCGTTTTCGTCACTCGGAAAGAGGAATCAACTCACTGAGGTTAGAAGTCACGTTCATTAAGATCATGAACTGATATGCACTGATTCCTGTTTTGCTGACCGATTGGACCTTTTCTGCTTTTGCCTGGACGGACCTGTCGGACCTGGACGACCTTTGGACTGAGCATTTGTTAAGTGAGTCTTGCCTCGGTATGGCCACACCGTAACTGATGGAAGTGGACAATGACGACAATGTGGTAGACATCATAAATTGTGTGGCTCTGTATTACGAAAAAGGTGCCAGTGGGAATGCGTTTCTTCCAAAAGAAAAATTTAGGGCTCCTGTTTCAAGGCAAGTGAAGACCTTGAAAGGTTGAAAAGAAACAGTCAGGTGAGTCGACCTGAGTTTAAGAGTTCAAGAAAACTCAAAAGAGGTCTGAGTTTCAATGACCTCATTATCCTTGTATTAGATGTATTATACGCTAACCTGGAATATCAACGGACTTTGCGTCCCACGCTACGGCCATCAAAGGGTTGCCACTTTGGATGGAGAAGCAAACTTCCTGCTTGGAAGGGTGTCCGCATTTAGTCATGCAATTCGATTCAATAGCACGTTTATGTTTTCATAAAAGAGACCATTTTCTCAGTCTTTACAACCAGTGTGTTTATATACATTTTCTATGTCCTACACTCTACATAAACAATTGACAGAATTGGCTTCATTGCCTGATGGAAACTAGCAGCAAAGCAGTCGAATAATTGTAAGACAGACAGATGACATGAACCATGAATATCACAGGGACTTAAAATATCGAAGTAAACGTGTACCGGTGGACGGACGAAAAAATAAGCAAAACAGAAAATAAAGTTACGGTCGCTAATTGTGATGTTGAGAACCTTGACTATTAAAACTAACAATAATTGTTAGAAGGTAAGTCTTGAATAACGTCTATTTCCATAATCAAGCAAAAAAACTCGTAAAAAATAGGATGGGATGGGGATTAGGGTGTAAAATGGGGCGGGATGGCGGGATTGAGAAGAAAAAAAGGTAGGAAAGCAAGATTTGAGAACCCCTATTGTGGACCCTCTATCATTCGTTTATCTCGTTTTTTGGGTCTCCTTTAATTCTTAGGAATGTTTGAGTGTGGCAGCATATCAGTCATTAGCCCTGCAAATCAAGCCATTAAATCCCTTATATGACTGTTGCAGCTATTGCACTGCTCTGTGTAAGTGTGGAAGAACCTCTTGTGAAAACTCTGGAAAGGTTCTGCCTTTTTAGAGTGATACAAGTACATCAAACATCCCAGAAACAACTGGAGGGCAGTCACGCAATGTAACTACACAAGATCGCAAGATCTTCAAGAAAAGAAGGTTCAAAAAAGCAATTGATGAATCTGCAAGCCATGGTTTTTCAAGGCAACTGATTGATGATGTTGTTAACAAGTGTGAAAGTATATTCACCATAGAAGATCTGCTGAGTGATTTTCCTGTAATTTCTGTTGACAGTGTGGTTTCATAGACCAATTATTTCTTGAAGACAGTCAAACAGAAAGCCACAAACTGTAGAAATTATTCTAGGCAGAATGTGTGGGGTGGGGATTCTGTCTTTTTTACTATCTTCTCTGAGTAATATTGGACAGTAGTCTGAAGCCTTAACTAATAATTATTGATTGATTAGCGCGCACTTTTTTCCCCTGAAATTGAGCTTCAAATTTGTTTGGTCAAGAAAACAAAAGACAAAATTTTGTCAAATTTGTTTGGTCAAGAAAACAAAAGACAAAAGCTTTGCAGTAACTAGTGTTCAGTTAACAAATAAATTTAACGGTTTTGTTGTTTAAAGACACTTAACATCTTAAATTTGAATCAAACGCAATGCAGTGATGATATTCAAGCTACCAGCAGTGCTGTGAGTAGAAATAATGTTTATGAATTGCTGTTGTGACAATAATTCAAGTTGTGAATTTAGGTACATTAATAAGGACTTCAAGTTACAACATTCGTAAAACGTTTGACTTTTATTGAATACAAAAGCTTGTAAACAGGTGCTCGGTGCATGCGATATTTGTAGTAGCGAATAGTTAGAAATTGTTGTAACCATATTGTTAATGAGTTACCAGCTCTCGTTAATTAAATGGAAAAATTGAAGTTTTAATTCTTGGTGTTTGTCTTCAAATCTTTTTTTTAGAAAGGAGTGGTCAAAAATTAGGGTGCGTATTATACACGGATGCATATTATACACGGGTAAATACAGGTAATCAATTACATATCAATCAGTTAAAGATTAGTGTTGAGAAAAACAAGTTCGTCAATTTTCTTCGCAAGAGTCATGGTCAAGGAACCGGCTTTTGTTATTTCTGACCTTCATAGATTGTCATTCAGATGCGTGTTTTTGTATGTTCAACATACCCAACAAAGCCGCCACACAAGGCATATTAAAGAGATCAAGGGCGACAGAAATATCCACAACATAAGTGACCAGTGCACTGATGGCTCGTACAAAAAATGCGAAAAGTTTCGAGCGCAAGACTGCCATGGGCACATACAGCGAATGAGAGCAGCTGTTTGGGACCAACGTGACCAAATCAAAGATCTGACAGCAAGGGATTCTAACATGGCCATTGCCTCATATGATCCTGAGGAAGATTATTACCTTGTACGGGCAACGAATGAGGGCAGTGAGACACTTCAAACATCACTCTCAGATGCACGCAATAACTCATTCCCACCAGGTGCAGAGGTAGTCAAAGAGCATTTATACATCATCGTCGATAAAGGGAAACGTCTCTAAGCCTTAAATGCTTAAAAAAGAAGCCCTTGTTTATGTTGCCACTGTCTGGTTCATTTGCTCAGACCTCAGCCCCCAAATTGTCAACGGCAAAGTTTTCTCACTTTCTGAGCAAGAATACCTTGATATTCTGGATGCACTTGACAGATTTTAAAAGGGCTGTCACACTGTTTGCACTCTCTTTAAAACATGGTTCTTAAAGGTTTCATTAACATTTACTCAACCACTTTTCCAGGACTTAGTAACAAAATTCAAGGAGTTCATTTTCTCAGGCACATATTTTTTTGTCACAGTCATGCCAACAAATGAATACCTGTAAGTGCAAATAACTTTCGAAAAACAACGGATAACAGCTATTCCTTCAGCTTTCCAGCACAGAAAATAATGTTTTGTCTAACTCAGCCAAGGCCGAGTTATTCAAAGCTGGGTTAAGGTAACCCAGGGTTAGCGCGAGATTTGAATTCAGATATGACAGCTTAAAAGGCATTTCAGTTTTAGTTTTTTTGTCTACAAGTTGATGATTGGAAGTTCTAAAAATAGCACAGAAAATTATCCGAGAAAATGCTTTTGAACACAAGAAAAAGAAACCCAGGTTAATTGCTAATCGGCCTTCGAACAACTGGGCCCAGATCATTTATCTTGTCCTTTACAGATCTAAGGTTCATACAAACAATTGCAAACCATTCTTCAAGGACTTTTCAAGGACCACCTACTAGGAATGCAATTTCACAGATTGTACAAAAATGCACACTTTCAGTCTACTCTAATAAGGCTTTCAGGCTTGAACTGTTTGCTTCACCAACTTCTCTACATTTTCAGTTCACTTGTCTTAAATTGATAGTTGATTATTGCATAAAACATTGAGCACTATGTAAATGACCTTTAAATTCTCTGAGCTATGATTTACATCCTGTCTTGGACAACCAAAAAGCATCAAAAAAACACTTTCCAGGCCACTACATTCAAAGCTGAAGAAAATTCAAGGACTTTTCAAGACTGTGCGAACCCTGACTGATCACTTTAGAGCATTTGCCTGAGTGGCAAACGTTAACTTAGTAGTTGCCACTGCTTTGGAGAGCACAAGAGAGCGGTACAAGAGTTGCTCGAGGTGCAGCCGAAAGCAACTCTAGCCTCTTGAGAGCAAGTGCATCAAATGTTTCGTCTGTCAGAGCAATAACGCTCCCACCTACCTACTGGACAACCACGGGAAAAGGCAGGGTGACAATCCTACTGTCACTCTCACAGAACTTTGGGCAGAATTAGAAAAACGTTTTGGTAACGCAGCCACGTTGACACGGGCCATTCTCGAACGACCCTCTACAGCAGCTGCCTTCAGCAAAAAAGATGGTGCTAGACTCCAGAAACTAGCAGATTTATGCGCGGATGTAGGCTGTCAAATGACTTAATTGCCAGGCCTAGCCTGCTTGAACTATCTGATAGCAATAAGTCCAATCATTGAGAAGCTCCCAGCTTCCCACAGATCTAAATGGGAGAAGGAAATAGTGTGCTATGCAGAGGAGCACAACTACGTTTACCCAACATTTCATGAATTCTCAACAACGATACAGAACAAAGCAAGAAAGAAAAATCACCCTAACGTTTCAGCAGGAAGCCCTGCGACGAACCCTTGTGCTCAAGATCGACGTCGCGAGAATAACCAAAGACACTTTCCTCAATCTGGAGACGAGGTCAAACAAGCTCTGATGGACCAGGATAGTGGTAACGTCCCAGAAAAGGGGCCCCAGAGCCCCCAAGTAAGAAACATTGTTTATTTCACAAAAGAGCTAGCCACGAGCTTATGGAGTGCAAAGCCTTTCACAAGATGACGATCAATGAGAAGGTGAAGTGGGTTATGGGGGAAAGACTTTGTTTTCGTTGTTTCTAGCCTCATCACGCAGCCAGCACGTGCAAGGAGAACGTGAAATGTAGTACCTGTAGCAGCAGGATGACACCATGACCTACTCCATTTAAGCATTGAAGAGAAGAAGGAGAGAGCTAAAGAAGCGGAGACAGCTAATGAGGCCCAAGAAAACATTAATGCTAAATGCACGTCGATATGTAAGGGTGCCCCTGGCGGACTTTCCTGTAGCAAGATAGTGCTGATGGATATCTATAGAGGATCAACCCAATGAAGTTCATCGAGTTTATGCTATTGTAGATGACCAATGTACGAGAGAAAATATGAGTCGAACCCAGGTTGGTGCGAGGATCTGGGAGATGGATCATTGCAAGCCTTGTTTAATAAAAAAGGGATAGGTTCATTTGTGAAGAAAGTGGGTACACCAGAAAGGTTCAGGTTAATTGAAAGATATATGCAAACGTATTGGACAGAGATTGAAAAGATGAGTAGCACAATCACCCCTTCCATTTAATGGTCAGCCAGGTTTACAAGCGAATATCTCGCTATAGTTGCAAAGAAACACCGTAAAATTTTGAAATGTTTGGGGGAAATGGCAGTTCTTTCAAATGAACTAATCAATTTTCTGGTAGTTCAAACAAAAGCCTATGAAAAATGGAACTACTTGTTCTAAAATGTGCTAATTTGGCATGTAATGCGTTACAGAAATGTGCACCTATGCGCGCATTCACAAGCTTACCGTGCCTTGTTAAACCACAAAGCAGTCCCAAAACAAAAGAAATCAATAAAGCATTAACTAAAAACATAACTGGTGAAGTTTGAGGGGAATTATTTTATTATAAGGATAAAAAACATGAGATTACTATTTCTGGTCCCCATGTAACGCACCCGCTCACTCGTTTTACCTCTTCAAGGTTATTCGGGATTTGTCACTTTCTAAAATCATAATACAAACTAAAACCCTGGGGCCGTAATGGGCTTTACTCAAGCTAACTTTATCTGTTAATTTGGCCAGATACACCTAATGTAGCTGATGCGAGAGGGATTTGAAGTTGACTGAAACACATTTTATCTTTCCACAATAGAGTTAATTGCAACGACAGCTCACAATATTAAACGGGTCTTTTCATATCAACTCTTGATAAACCTGACATCGAACCGACAACACACTGTTGGGCTTATATCGATCTGTCTCTGTTCCGAATTTTAGCTCTTTTGACATCACAAAACGCGAGGTATTCTTGATTGAATAAAACTGAAACATTTTCTGGTGAAATTGCCGTGCTCAAAAAGCGTAACGAAGGAACAACAAGCGTGTAGGGTCGTGCAAACCATTTCTAACCGGCCATGAATCTTCCCAAATTCGGCGGACTTGACTCGCTTTTCTTCCCCAAAGAATCGCACGTGTTTAATGTCAATACAAGGGGTGGACGTCTGGCAGATTCAGGGCCTTTGTATTGCATAACGTGACGAAAACGTGACATTTTCGTTCTTCCAAGTACGTGCGTGTGTTCATTCAAGCGATCAAGGAATGCAGCATGGAGAGCCAATATCACGGTCTTTCGCGTAAAAAAATTGCGGAGCTAAGGACAAAAGCAGAAAAGAAAGAAAAAAATAGGGCATATTATGAAAAAAATCGGGAAAAGTTGATTGAAAAAACTAAAGAAAAGCGAAGACAAAGCCGAGAATCTGACTCACGTCCGCAAACACGTGGCTCATTCACCATAAAGAAAGCCCAGAAAGGAAGCAAAGCAAAAGAGATCAGAGAAAAGAGACGTGCAGCCGAAGAAGAAAGACGAGAAAAAATAAGAGAACAGACAAGAGAACGAGTGAGAAGACACCGTGAAAAGGCAAAAGAGCAATTTCGTGACAACAGACGAATCACCTGGATTTCAAACCAGAACCTCAAAAAAACGCGGAACTGATAAAGTGCGACACGCGCTTCCGGCCACACCAAGAAAAAAAGCACAGATATTAAAAACTGTGATACAGAGTCCAAGGACCAGGAAAATTTTGGAAGAGGAAGGATTAGTTAAGACACCAGAAGAGGAAAATGAGACAAAGGCTTTAAAAGCGCTAGCAGGAAGATATTAATGAAGGACTCCAACACGTTAAGCAATCCAGGTCTAACGAAAATCGTGCTGCTTTTCAAGCCTTCAAATCTCTTACTTTTGGGAGCAATGTGAAGAAATCAAGAGCAAAGAAGTCTTTGTCTAAACTGGTAAACCTTAACAGAAAAAGCATCGATCACGCAATTAGACGTAGAGAAAAGATACTAAAGGGAGAAATCTCAAGCTGGATCCACACAAAAAGAAAGATTCGGCACGACGCGTTGAGCGAAGAAGACGCCAAAGTTGTCTATGACTACTGGAGTATTGTTGCTAGCCGTCCAACAGGAGACAAAAAAGACACGTTAAAAAAGCGAGTTGGCAAAAAGGAATACCTGCACCACGCCCGCCATGTGCTTGAGAAGACACAGACTGAGGCATATTTAGAATTTTGCAACTTGCATCCAGAGATAAAAATCAAACAGAGAAAGTTTGAAAATCTCAAGCCCTTTTATGTGAAGCCGGCCAGAGAGCGAGGTCGGAGGTCATGCTTGTGTCGTAAGCACGTGGAAACAAAAATTGTTTTCACGGACTGCACGAAGTTTAGGAAGTTTTTGGTAGCAGATGACAACCAGTCGCCACCAATACCCAAAACACTGAACGAGGCAGTTGAGATGACTCTATGTGCAAAAGAAGAAGGAAGAGACTACCACAATCTGAAATGTATTGAAAGAATGTGTGAAGATTGTGGTGTTGACAAATTTCCTCTTTTACCTGAGGAGTCAAGTGATAATGGCCTAGTTAAGTGGTCATGCTACGAGTATGTACCTACGGGGAAATATCTACCAGACGGCACAGAGAAGAAGAAGATAACACTTGTGCAGAAGGAGACACCACCATCGCAGCTGTTCAAGTATTTTACTGATCTTCTTGCTGGATATCCAAGTCATATCTTCATGGCAAGGTGGCAAAGGGATCAGCTAGATAGTCTGGTAAATAATTTGCCGCAGGGACACGTGGTATGCATCCATGATTACTCTGAGGGTTACACCTGCAGAAAGCAAGAGGAGACACAGAGTGAGTACTTTGACATCAACAAAGTCTCTCTTCATGTTTCTATCTTGTACCGCCATGCTGTAGAGGCAGTGGATGGTGTCAGCAGCAGTGAGGAGGAGCCCAATACAATCAAGGAACACATATTTGTCATCTCAGATGATCCAATACAAGACCACGACAGTGTTCACAAAGTGCAGGAGCTGATTCATGGCTATTTTCAGAATGATCTAGGCTATCAGGTGGAGAAGCTTCATGAGTTCACTGATGGCTGTGCTGCACAGTACAAGTCAAGACACTGTGTAGGCGACCTATCATGTTCTCTTATGGATTTTGGCTACCACACACAGCGTTCCTACTTTGAAACCTCGCATGCCAAGGGAGAGCAAGACGCAGCTGGGTCTCACATGAAGCAGAGGGTGAGCCAGGCTGTTTTACAACGAAAGGCCAGAATCACACATGCAGAGAGTATGTACAAGTATCTTGTTGAAAATTTCACCCTTCCCGTGGCATCCAGCTTTGACTCACGAACAAAAGCAGTGGAACTCAAACGTCGGGTCTTCTTTTTTGTTCTTAGTCAGGGAGAAGGGGCTGTAGATAGAAACAGACCTGGAAGGCAATTCAGGTCAGTCCCAGGAATCAGAAAATGGCACTGTGTTAAGAGCTTACCACAACAAGAGAAGGTCTTAACCAGACATCGCTCTTGTTACTGCACTGATTGTATACTAGATGACCAGGATCAATGCAAGAACAAGGAGTGGGTTGATGACTGGAAGGAAGTAGAAATCAAAAGGGAAGCTTCCCCAGCCACCACCGGGCAGTCCACAGCCACATCAGCTCTGGATAATGACACCATGGCACACATGGCTGATCTTGCAGCCAAAGGTAGCACTGTGGCCATAGCAGCTTTTGAGGATCCTGCTTATGATTTCTACCTCCTAAAAGTCACTTCCAATGGCGTGGAAGAGCTAGAGGAGCCAATGACTGATGACTATTCCTGCCGATACCCTAGTGGCAGTGCAGTTCTCAAAGGTCACTTCTTTTTAAGGGAAAATCTTCAAGATATGACCTACACTCTTGACACTAAACGTCTAGCTGTAGTTTATGCGGGGACAGTAGGTGCTATATGTACAGATCTTTCTGTGAAGAAAAAAAATCGAAATTAGCCAATCTACAAGCTGTCTATGCAGCAACATGAAGAGATCATTGGATCAATGTAAATCTTGTACATATTTGTTTATCATGGTAAAAAAAAAATCAATGATTTTGTTAAAACCTGTAAATTTGTGTAACTGACCACGCCTGCAAGGTATTATGGGTAATTAAAAATTGCATTTTATCTCTTCTCAAATTGCAATTAATTAAAAATATAAAATGATATTGCCATCTAAGACTAAAATGCTTTGAATAAAACAATAAAGACAAATTTCCTGATGATTTTGATTTTTGACCCTGTGTTACACAAATGGGAGGGGTGATTGTGCTACTCATCAAACGATTTGGACTAAAGGGGCTAAAGTGGCTAATGGTGCGTACAGTACAACAGCTGAAGGTTCTACATCATCAGATCAAACCATGATGGAATTCAGGGGTGTACCTGCCTTTAAGCAAATAAGCACGGGCTTACAAGTGATTCAGACGGTATGACATATTTTTTGTGAAGAGATGTACTGGTAAAGAGCTGTGTATTTTCCTTTGGTTGATCACCTCGTACAAGAACTAAATGTCACAAGAGAATCGTTTCTTAGGACAATATCTTGTTCCAGCAAACGGTGGAGTACAAGATAAGCTTTATGAAACCAACAAAACCGATATTTCAGAGAAGAGAGACTTTGACAATGAAATTTTAAGGTGGCAAACAAAGTGGTCTCATTCAACTGATGAAAAACCAGTGACACTTACACAGACACTCCAGCACGCTAATCCAGACCTTTATCACAACGTGGTCACAATTATTACAATCCTCCTGATAATGCCAGTGTCAACTGCTACCCAAACGATCTTCCACGATGAAAACAGAGCGACTCGCAGCACTTCCCCTGATGCATGCTTACAGAGACATACCCATTGATGTAGAAGTGGTGATTCGCGAATTTTCACCAAAAAGAACAGAAGTCTAGCTTTCAAATTTCTTTGAGTTCCACCAAGATTTCACATATGTTTGCAACTAATGTGTCGCTAGTCAGGTCATTAGGTTGTTGCTGTTGTTGACCACAACCACAACTGGCTGCATTTTGTTAAATATTCCATTATTTCTTGTTCAATATGGAATCCTGGCATAAGCGCCCAGATTGCAACAGATTACACCTCAGAGTACTTGAATTTTTAGAATTTTCTGGGAGGGCATGTCCATGGACCCCACTAGCATGTTAGGCCTTGGGCTTTCCTTATGGGCGCTAAAGCGCACATGTTGTATCTGCTAGAAACGCTCCACCAAGGCTTACAAACAAAAAATGCCTAGGAACATCCCTGGAATTGGCATGGACTGTTGTTGGTTCAAGGGACTAATGAAGAAAGTTAGAACCTTTCAGGTTCAATTAAGTGCTTTTACACAAGACGACGAGGATGACAGTGCATCAACAGATTTAATGAATCTGAATCTGCCGGAGCTATCAGGGTGCCATTTTGAAGGCATTTGGCATGCTTTGAATCTCGCATCCTACTCAACCCCCTGTTTTTCTTATTACGTTCAGTTATGGGCATATTTGTTTTTGTATTTTTGTTGCTGAGGGATTTGTCCCTCCTTTTGAGTTAAAAGTGTATATGAAGTAAAATTTTTCTCGCTTTAATCTGAAAGTTTACGACTTTCTCTATTTGAATTTGTGGGTTTTACAAAAAAAAACCATTTCAATCAGTAGTTATCACGCCTGCAATGTTCGAATTTAGCGTCGGAAAGTGTCTCCATCTTACACACAGCCAAAACAATCATATTACATGGCTGTGACGTAGCAAACACTTCAGAACACATGTGTGTCATGGCGGACAAGGGAAAATCTTCAACCTCAGCTACTTATTGTGCTGCTGGTAACCCAAACATGACAGACTGTAGTATTAACACTGGCATGCAAGGCATAAGTATGCATTACTTCCAAAGGATGCGACTTTGCAGAACAAATGGCCGCATTTTGTGCAGATTATAACAAGATTTTGACCCTAAGACTCAGTCAGCTCTTTGTTCTGCACATTTTGATGAAAGTTGTTTTGTCGTCATGGGCATCCCTGTTTATGACAACAATGATTGGTAAATTGGTAAAAACCACCAAAGAGAAATCTAATCCCCGGCTCTCTACCATCTAAAGATTCTCTTACTCCATGCATGTTTCGCCTGACTTCACGACTTTTTTATGGCAGATTTAGCTGCTTTTTCTGCATTAGTCCAGTTTTGGGACTTGGGATTTCACCTTCTGAAGGTGAAATCCAAACCTAGAAAAATCTGTATTTTGCAAAGCATCTTTTTTGCAAAACAAGAACTGATTACGTGTGTAAGACTTCATGTGCAAGACTTCACAACTGATAAGAATTTCTCTTTAATTAGTGCCATATCAAAGAGTTTTGAGTTTTTGCTCGGTAAAGTTAATTTATAAAAGCAGTAGCAAACTTTTTCCCTGTATTTGCATAGCCTGATATAAACTCCCGAGGGGTCGGGAGAGTTCTCAACAGTTACGCAAACCTGAGGTGAACAAATTCTCCTGACCCCTCTCGTGTTAATATCAGGCTATTTAGACACGGAAAACGTTTTCTACTGCTTCAATAGTAGTTCCTACTAATTTTTTGATTACTCATTCTTAACCTTTGTTTAGAAGATTTTTAAAGTTATTTGTTTCTATATTTTCTACAAGAGGACCCCCTGAAAACCACTTTCACCGATGAAGACCTCCTAAAAATTGTATTATTATTATTATTATTATTATTATTATTATTATTATTATTATTATTAAACCCTTAACCATTAACCTGCAAGCAGAGGTGACATTTTTCACAGTGTGAACTGGCAAGCAAAAAAAGTAGCCTTTGCCAATAACCATTCGCGTTTCTTTTGTGCATGCGCAATTTTCATCATACAATTTGCAAGCTATATTCATTGCTGTAATCTGTGCCAATGCAAGAAGAGATGCCAACCTTTACTACTAATTTTACTGCAGGCAGTCCTCTATGCCAGATGTGATGCAAATGTATCCAACAACCGCAATGTCACTGAGAGGGTTCGTACTCTTAAGCTCTTCAAATTCCATGACTTTCAACGACTATTTCCATGACCTTTTCAAGGTTCCCATGACCTTCAGTTTAGCTTTCAGTCTAAAACCTTCTTTGTCTTATTTTTTGACCTTACAAAGTTCAACAGACACAAACTCCGGTGTCCACCAAAATGTGTGCCGTTCTTAAGCTGTCCATGCTTTGTCATCCGCACTTTTATCACTTTCCATAACTTTCAAGGGCCAACAATTAAATTCCATGACTTTCCAGGCCTGGAAAATGAAATTCTGAAATTCCATGACCTTCCAGGTTTTCCATGACCTGCACGAACCCTGACTGACTAGGAAATGTCTGAGAAAAAAAAAAACAAGAAGAAAGGCATCCAAAGCCATCAATGAGCAGCCATGTTTGCTGAAACAAGACCATGAACAGGGAAAAAGAAGGGCAATTTACCTCAAGAGGGCTGACGACTTTGGGGTACACATTTCCCAGATAAAGAACTGACACAAAAGATATTGCAAACAAAGAAGGACAAGTTGAGGTAATGGGTTTGTGGCAATCGTGCCGTATTTATGATCTGTTTCTGAAAGAAAGATAAATAACATTTCAAAGCAGAATAGTTTTATTTATATACACATGTACCGGTATGCAGTTATAATAAAGCAGAATGATCAGACAGATATGATAGAAATGTATTTCAAAGAAACCCTGGCAAGATTTCCATACCACATACCTTATTGTTTCTACATTTTTATAATGGATGACCTCCTGAAAACCACTATCACTTAGTGATGAAGGTCTTCTCTTAAAAGATGTATTTTATTATAAAAGCCGAACTTCTGATTAAGGTATGCAGTGTTCTTGAAACTGAGCCAGTCCTCCAAGACATCTCTGGAGAACAACTAAGTAGAGGATCTAATAAAGCACAAAATGTGAGAATGGAGATTATTATTAAGATGTGAGATTATTATTATTATGTCCATTCCTTGTTCTGGGAGCACCAACAATCAGAAAAATATTACTGACTACCGACAAAACAAGTAAAAAATTACCAACTACCAACAGGAAAAATATTAACCGACTACCGACATGGGCTGACATTATCAGGATCTGTCATTGTATAAGGACCTAGACCCGCAACAGATCTACCATATGCGCAAGAACAAGCACAAGAGGCTGTATTGAAGGAGAGTTGTTGACATTGAGCAGGAAACGTTTATGCCCTTGGTGTTCTAATACAAAACCTGGTGGCATGGGAAAAGAATGCCTCAAATATAGTGGTTAACTTATTATTATTATTGTTATTATTCTCATAACTATTATGTCCGTTTCTTGTAGACTAAGGCAGGATGTTCAGACTAGTTTATAGTCCTTGGGAGCAGGTTACAACAAGTAACCATGGGTCCCATGTCTGTCTTTTCCTTCTTTTTACAGGGACAGTACTTTCCTTAGTATCTTTGCTGTCCCCAACAATGCTGTTTTCTGAATAACGTCCAACCTCATGTTCACACCGATTCACTTCATGTACTCCTTAAAGTTGACCGATACGGCTCCAAGGGCCCCAATAACAACAGGCACTACAAAGACTTTTTGCATGCACCAGACTTTTGCAATTTCATTTTTCAATAGTTGGTATTTCTCTAACTTCTCAAGTTCCTTATCTTTCACCCTGTCATCACCTGGGATGGCAACATCAATTATGACAACCTTTCTCTCCTTCATATAAATAAAGACAATGTCTGCTCTTCTTGAAGATCAAGTGTGGTATCTGTTCTTATCAGTCACGTTTACTGTCTCTGCCAAAAACGTGAATATTTTCTCTCCCTTCTCTTGTTCTTGCCCCGTTTTGGCTGGTTCGTTTTCGCTTCTTTCAAGGATTCTTCCATTACTTTTGTTTTTGCCAAGCAACGTTCATTCCTTCGATTTCGAAACTTTTTCTTTGACGCCGCAAGGCATGTGCTTTGCGTGTGTTGTAACAAGTTATTAGTATTATTTTTCGTAATTGTTGAACAGTTGATTTTGCCTTGCAAGTAGAAAATTATCTTAGGCATATAACCACATCCTATGACGAATAATAGAATTGACTCGGGTTGTTTTTATCAACCTTAGTGGTTTCGATTGTAATTGGTTTATGCGCGGTAAATAATAATTAAGGTAGATAATGTGGGATATGTTAAGGAAATAGGTATCACACTCATGTGTTAGATCGCAAGAAATAATAGTGAGCCTTTGCCAAGTTCGGTTTGCGGCCGGACATACGTAGTCAAGGCGTTTACTTGTGGTAGCAATAAAACTAGTGAGCATTGTAATTTTGAGTAGAACGTTTAGAACGATTGTGATGCACGAATGAACGAACGCAATAAAGCGAAGAAAGTGAAAGATACAGTCCTGATTGTTTATTGAACCAGCGGACACAGAGATATTCCAAACGCAGTGGAAGATTCCGCAACAACTGGTCCTTCGAGCCAGATTAGAGAATGTCTAAAAAGAAAGTAAGAGCAGGCCATCGTGGATTCCTCACGAAAATCATTGAAGAGGCTAACGAGCGTTTAGAGGACAGATATTTAACCGTTGGAAAGACAGAACTGCTGAAATGGAAAGCTAGTTTAGGAGAACAGCTTCAAAAGATTGAGCTGCTTGACGAAGAGATTCTGGCCGAGTTAACGGCAGACAAGAAAGTAACAGAGGAAGATGTGGCAGACGAGATTGAACGGAGTGGCCGATTGAGGGCAGACACGACACAAGCGTTAACTGCCATCAAAGAACAATTGACAGAGCAACCTCCTTCACCGCCAGCTTCACAATTGGCACCTCAATACGTAAATTCAAGCCAAGGTTACCAGCCGATAAGTAGCCAACAAAAGACAGTGTGAGCAAAGCTTCCGAAATTAGAAGTAAAAAAGTTTAACGGAAAACTCTGCAAGTGGCAGGAGTTTTGGGACTCGTTTGAGAGTGCCATACACATGAACGATGGGCTTTCGAACGTAGACAAATTTTCCTATCTAAGGAGCTTACTTCTGGGATCGGCAAAATCGGCAATTGGAGGATTTGTGCTGACATCAGTGAATTACGAGTCAGCCATAGAGCTCTTAAAGAAACGTTGTGGTAAAAAGGTCGCGGTTCAGAGAGCACTAATAAGCGAACTGTTGAATTTTTTCCTGTCTCCCTGATTAGTTTCAGCGCTTGTGCTCAGCTAAAAGCTTGAGACTTTAATAAAGTTATTATTATTATTATTATTATTATTATTATTATTATAATGTCACTGCCCAAGAAAAAGTCTGAAAAAACGACCAAAAAGAAAGGCATTTATGCCAGCAGTTGTCTTTGCTGAAACAAGACTTCAGACCTTAAATTCAACCCTTATTTGAAGCTGGATCAGCAATAATTGACCAGACCGTGGCGCTTATAGCTAGAATGCACCTGGCAGTCTGCACCAGGCAGAACTTCTCAAGTGTTAGTGGTGTGATGCTAGGGGAAGATGAGGAAAGACGTAGGCACCCAAGGGAAGCACCTTTCTCATTTTGTCATTAACACAGAACCCTTAACACAGCAGCCCCATGGCAACTGCATCCATTTCTCTCCCATGGATGGGAAACTACATGTAGTCCATGATTTAAGCACTTGATTCCTGTGTATTCACGCAGCTCAGGAAAAGGTTAAATGGATGTAGTGATATAAAATACAAACATTGTCTTCTCCCATCAGAGACAGCATTTAAATGCTTTGCCATTTTCCAATGCAGAGTCTGAAATTATGACCAGCTGGTCACCAAAGAATTCATAAATTGCGAGCTGCTGACCAAATCTCAAAGTTTGTTGTTCGCAGGCGAATGAATAAGTTGTTTTAACCCTTTCACTGCTGTGGGTGACTTTGGTTGCCTTACCCATGCACCACTACAGGCAACTTAAGTTGTCCAAACATTACAATGAAAATGAATGAATCATGAAATAGCTTCTTAGATCAAAGGAATCAAAACACACATGCTAGAATAATAGCTCATTAAAACAAACTAGATTTCACTCAAATTTGACCCAAGAAATACAATTTTTTGGGCATTTACATGTGGTAGACATCACTTTACTTTTAAAGAGACTCTGGATGCTATTTTTGGCAATAGTGACTCTGACTTGGAAGAACTGGAAGAAGAAGCAAGAGGTTCAAAAAGCCAAAGCAACAATGATGATCTTTTTTGCCAAATAAGGCTTTCAAGCTGATTTACAGGTATTTAGACATGCCTGTGGAACTGAAGACATTTTCTCATTTTCAAGCTTGGAACAACACATCTCCGAAGGATATAAATGCCTGTCTTGCTTTGCTTTATTGCAATGAGGCTTTGCCAAAAACCAGCAGTGGGTTCTGTGACTTTTTCATCAGTAATGTCACCCAACAGGTTTGAACTCTATTATTGTTTGTAAAAATGTATTGTGTGAGACAGCACACAATAGTACAGTACAGGCCACGGGCATTGCAGTATTACATGTGCATTTCATGTATGTAAATCTGCCATATTGCACGCAAATTACACAAGAAAAACATGCACTAAACACATGGGTAAAAAAATACACATGAAAATACACGCAAAATAATTTGCGTGTTTCTCATTAGTTTTTTAAGGCAACTCCTTTTTCAATGTCACAGTGGACAAACCAAACCCCGGCCCGAAGTCAAAAGTGGTAAATGAACACTTGGAAGTCATAAACACAAGAATGGAGGAAAATGTTGAGCTGACTGCACCGGGTAAGTCTTGTTCAATTCCAATCATCTGTGGAAAGTAAACGCGAACTACGTGAAGACGAACTAGACATTCATCATACATTATTGCATTTTTTTATCTACTTTGGTTTGTGTAGACAGAATAACTTAACAGGCATTTTCCTACTGTTTAGCTCCACAGAAGTTGCTGTATGACAAATTCAAAGTTCAGTTACCTTTGAGAACCATTAAGTGAACAAGATTCAAGTTAGGATGGCGAAGATCTGGGCCATGGTATTGCCAGATTGTGAAAGAAGAAAACCGAGTCAAAAGATTGGAGTTCCCAACAGAATACGCTGAAACAATGAACTGTTACAAAACTTCATCTTTACTGATGAGAGCAGCATTTGGCTTAAGAGACATTAAATTGTGCTTCAGAAAAATTGGTCGGCCAAAGAAGATGAAGCTGACCCCCCAAGCACCCCTACAAAGTCTATATCTGGGGGGAAATTTCGATGAAAGGAGCCACACCAATTAATTTTTGGGGCAATTGTGCACAGGTTCTTTTATGTAGAAGAGATCCTCCAAAATACCCTGCTTCCCTTTGTCGAGGAGACTTTTCTGGTCAATGACTGCTTATTTTGCAGGATACTGACCCGAAAAATACTAGTAAGTGAAACCGTTGGTTGATGATGTTTGCCAGCTAAATTAAAATACTCGTTTTACATAGTACTGACTAGTGCTGTTGTGATTGTGGTTAGGATTTTCATTTTATTTCAGGATAAAGCAAGTAACTTGCTTGGGCATGTTGCTAGAGTATTTAATTAGTTAATTGAGAGAGTGTTTATTACAAGCACTTGCCAAGCATTTTTAGTTAGTGTTGCTGATATACAAGTGCTTTGACTTCCATCATTTTCCAGGTAATCTTGCAAAGCAGTTCATAGCTGATAATGGAATTAATTAGTGGCCTACACCTGCAGATTCCCTGATTTAAATCCCATAGAGAATCTCTGGCACAAACTAAAAGGCTTTCTGTGACAACTGATAAAGCCTTCGAACAAGGAAGAGCTGGTACTTGGCATTAAACAGTTTTGGGACAGCATCACCCTGCAGAAGTGTCAAAAATACATTCAACACCTGGAGAAAGTAGTTCCAGCAGTGATCAGGTGCCAAGGAAAGGCATTCGGTTTTTGACGTAGGATTATAGTTGCGTTCAATGAAGGAGAACACAACTTATTCTTCTAGCGCGGTTACCAATTTTGTAGCGAGGCTACCGAGCACGTAGAGGCACTTTCTGCCAGATTCTTCACATTCCTATGGTTGGTCACATATTTGTGCCGTTTTCGTTGCCATTTTAAATTTATAATGTAATACATACATCATTGCCCCACTATGACGTAATGCACACTCATGAATTCATTGCCACAATTTCAACTGCTTCTCAAAAGAAAAGCGTGACAAGGGTTGACAAAAACTTTTAAGTGCACTCGGAAAGTTTTGCTAATGAGATTGTTTTCCACTGGCAAACTGGTGAGACCACTAGCAAATTCTCTCCCTTTGTCTGGGAGACATGGAAGATTCTAACTTGCAAACGTTTGCCAGTGGATATTTTTCTCACTCACAGATTACGATTTACATTTTGCGAGTTTGCGAGCGTTAATTTCAAGCCCCGTGTGACGAGGATCTAGGCTGCTTCTTTTTTTCTCTAGGTAAGTTGTCGCAGACCATGTAAAGCAAGGTTGCACCTATCTTTTTAATAAACTGAGAGTGAAAGGAAATGCTGATCAGAAATACCTTAACACGCTAAAGCAGCAAACACAGTGTAGAATAGAACAAGTGGAACCCGTCACAACCCCACTTCCTACACTTGATGAGATCTCAACCTCCAAAGAGATTACTGCACATATTCTAGGAATAAATAGATTATTAATAAGTACAGCTCATGCTGTCACTGTATGAAGAAAGTAAAAGGAAGGTCGCATTCTGTGAAAACTGCAAGATGTCACAGAAGTCAACTGCTTGCAACGTCCAATGGAGCCTCAGAATGTGTGTTAAAAACCAAGAGGAAGGAAACAAAAAGGTTAACCTCATCATTTACGGTCAGTAAATAGTCAGCAAGTTGTTTGCACCATCCAGATTACACAAAGAAGCAGAAGATGGACTCCTTGAGAAGTTGCTGGACATTCACATGGGAAAGTTAAGTGACGACACATAATCCCACAAACTCATCAACATTGATCGCATTAAAATATAAAAACTGAAAACTGAAACATTGTTGTCTTGCACTTGACACAAGTCCTATTATAACACATGTGTAGGACAGTGCAAGTCTCAGGCGCGGATCTAGGCGGAGGGTGCAGGGGGTGCACACCCCCCCCCCCCCCCCCCCCGTCATAATCCCACAAACTCATCAACATTGATCGCATTAAAATATAAAAACTGAAAACTGAAACATTGTTGTCTTGCACTTGACACAAGTCCTATTATAACACATGTGTAGGACAGGGCAAGTCGCAGGCGCGGATCTAGGGGGGGGGGGCAGGGGGTGCACACCCCCCCCCCCCTGAGATGACCTGCGGTTTTCTAATACAACTGCTATTCTGCAAAAAAAAAAAAACTATGTGGTTTATTGGTGTTGAAGTAGAGCAAGAGACGAGTGCACCCCCTCCTAAAAAAAATCCTGGATCCGCCACTGAGTCTTGATAGTGTTTTGTTGCATCACTACACCGTTCCACCATGTTTTTGTTCATTTTGCTTACAAAGTGCCATTTTCCAAATCTTAGCCTACAGCACATAAATGTTGTTCACTAGCTGTTTTCACAGAGTTGCTTTGTAATAATACCAGACGATTTGCAAGATATTATTAGAAGTTTTCAAAATGTTGTGATTCAGAAACTTGCACCAAGAAACCTATACTAAAATGGATATTTAACAAATTTTTGTTACAGTTTCCTCACATTTGAATCTGTAGACACTCTTATCATTCATTTACAGTTAGCGGTTTTAAATATGAGAGACTACTACGTGGAGTTTTTCAAACTCAACGTATACATTGATCTCCTATAAACATTAAAAAAACAGTTTCATGATGCATTGTTGAACTTCATATTCATTCAATTGAAAAACAAGAAACTGGACTCATTCATAGTTCTTTCTTAAAATACAGTACAACCTCCATAAAAAGTCATAAAAAGGTACACTGTGGCACAGTAGTAGTGTTAACAATTAAATGCTGCATGGTTATTAGGACATAGCCTGCATAAACTTGCTTTCAAACAGGAGGAAAAAAGGGAAAATTCAGACAGGCAAAAAAAACCAAGAAGACCAAAAGAAGAGGACAGAAGGGTTCCTCTTCCTCTTTCCCTCCAACCTTTCAAAGAATGATATGATTAATCATCACTGAAAAAGGGGGTTTGGCCATGGGCCACAAATACAGGGCTCAACGTTGCAACCCGTGGGGTCACCAATGCGACTAGATTTTATTCAGTGGCGACTAACTTTTCACGCCTGGTCGCCAGGCTGGCCCCCAAGATATTTTAATTTAGTTTTAAAATTTCTTATTGAGTTCAACATTCTGATACTTTCGTGTTCTTGTATGAAGCCAATGAAATCATGTTCGTTTCTCACTTTGGGTTATTTTATTTACTTGGTAGGAAACTCAAAGTGAAATCTACATGCATGAGAATAGTAAACTTTTCTTAAAGGCGAACTGGTTTTATATATGAAAGCATTTTTTATATACATGATAACATTGCACGAGAAATATGCAGGAATTTTGCCTTGGGTTTGCGCTGCTTTCTTCCTTGTATCACTGTTCAGAAAAGATTTAAGTTGAGCAATGGAAGTTGAGGACAGATTACAGGACAATTTAGAGATGTTGAGGAGATGTATAATAGAAGGAAATGTAGAGAGTTCTAAGAAAGTTGTTTTTGAATGTGAAAAAAAGTTTAAATTGTCTTTTAATGACCAGCGTGTTAACTACCATATATCTGCGATGAGAAACGATGAATTCTCAACTGCACTTATCCCAAGAGAAGCGGAACTGAAGAGTTGCATTGCTCTCAAAACTACAGGGAATGCCAACTGTATGTTTAATGCTGCTTCACTGTTGTTGGCGGGAAACGAATCGCTAAGTGATGTGATAAGACTACTCGTTGCTGGAAAAGTTTTCTTTTTCTCAGAATTCTACATACAAACTATTCAAGACAGGTTCTTGGAAGTAGAAAAAGAGACCTCCTATTCGGAGGCTTCTGTCTTCTCAACTATCCTAACAGAAGCGGGCGAGAAAGAAATGACAAACTCAAAAAATCCCCTTGAAGCTATTCATGCAGAAGCATGCAATACATGCCTTACAAACAACTGGAATGGGATGGTTCAAA
>CALNXI010000547.1:49378-84350 GCA_942486025.1 Porites evermanni | reverse complement strand
AATGCAATATACATGCTGCTCAATCCAACATTCTTGTTTTCGTTATTCACAAACCAACAGTCATATGTCAAATTCAATTTCCTTTTATTTACATGTGACATTGATTTCTTTCATTGCAATGTTCATGCTCGGTTTGTGTGTTATGGTGCAGAGTGTGATATGTTTGCAGCACAATGCAATATTCTCATTGGACGCTGAACTTCATGCTTGAGTGAGCTGACCTTGAGATAGTAAATCACCATGCAAAAATTTGTGGACTCAAAATAGTTTGCACATGCTTCCTTAGTCTATTCCAGGCAAAGCAGTGATGGTGGATAAATTAATGAACCCCATAAGCCCATTTGCAAAGACCACAATTTGTCACATTGCAGATCAATTGTTAACACTGACAAATCAAGATACGTTGCACTCCTATTTTTAGCATGTTTTACTTTGTAGGGACTTTACGCTTTTGTTAGGTTCCACGTCATTCCCCATAACTCAATGCATGCAAATTCTCGCATCATTGTGCCCTCAGACATCAACTTTTCAGCTGTTATAGAAATACGTTTTTTAATAATGTGCAACAAAACCTTGAATGTAATTAATTGTAGTCCTTGTCAGGTTACCTTTGCACATCTTTCCTTTAGAATCAAGAGAGAGCCAGAGAGACTGGTATAATAAAATTGATTGGCTGTCACATTTTCAAAATCCAAACAAATAATTTAAAATCCACTTCCCTCCTAGCCATCCTTGGCCATCTTCACTTCCTAATGAAATTTTATAATGGCTTGAAGTCCTGCTGTTTTAGAAAATAAGACCATAATTGTTGGTTTTCTGGGTAAGTTTGCACACCTCTGAAAATCATAGTCATCTTAGTACCTTTCCTAATTTCGGGTGATGCTGATGATCAGAATGTTCAGGATACCAGTCATAAAGCAAGGCCTGGTAGGTCATCCATACAGCAACATCAAAGGGTGTTCAATTCAAGCTGCCATGGAGCTCGAGTAATGAGAAGCCTGCACATGCCACAAGTAAAATGGACAAAGGCAAAATGAAAAGTTGCACTTTGAAATTTTTCTGTCTTTATAAAATTACTTGTGAAAAAACACCAACCTCTGTCTATGAAAAGAGAGCTCTCTTAACCTGGGGCCAGGGTTGATCACATTCGACATTGACAGCTCCGCCAAAGATCTCCACCATTGTTGAGGAAGAGCCCCCCGTCGCCTCAGCACTCACCCTCACCTCTGCAACATGGAAACCTGCCTACAATGGCAACCTCTCTGAATTGGAAATCTGCCTGAAATGGGAACCTCTCTGAAATGAAAACCTACTTATGAAGACAAGCACCAATTGATAAACTTGTTAATTAATTTTCCTGGTCAATGAACACTGAAGATTTCTTAAATTGTTGTTGCTGAGGAGCAACCGCAGGGAGAGAGCAGCAACATAATCAGGATTTAAGGGAAATATATAATGGGGGGATGAATTCTCGAATTCATCACTTTTTACCAGAATGCATTGCATTTAACCACAGTTTTTACCAGAATGCATTGCATTTAACCAGAGCGCACTGCACTACTTTTTACCAGAATGCATTACACCATGAACAACTCAAACAAAAACACGATGAAGTTCGGTGGGTGAGAGCGGGCATGGTTCACTGCCCAGACTCAGAGTTTTCTTTGTGGCAAATTTTCTACAGCACGGTTAGAGGTCTTAACAACTTTAAGACAAGCAGGAGTCTTTCAGATGAGTACGATAGTTAACTTGGAGATTGGATTTCAATTCAAGAGCCTCTGAGACTCGCCCAGGCGTTAAACTTGACGAGAAGATGAGCATTTGCTCTTCGACCCCGCAAAACCGGGGATATGCAAATTCCAGCTTGCTAGAAGGTGATGTGAAAGTGAGAAAATGTCATGCCATACTATTCTTAAGAACCTGTATGAGCCGAAAATGGATGTGATTGTGACCATTAGCTTCAAAATAACAGCAGAAATCGAGATAACAAAACGTATGTTTTGCACCCTACTTTGCAGACGAGGACGTGTATTGTTTTGTAAAGTTTGTAAAGCATTATTATGTTCTTTCATTCATTCATTGCCAAGGAATATGCGTTTGCATCGTTTTCTTACTTTTTTAATAGCTCAGTTCATGCAGCTTGATCATCTTCGCAGCAGAAGTATCATGCAAAAGGCATTAAATTAAAGAGTGTTCCACAAGATTACGTAATCAGCCTCTGTGGTGTAGTGGTTAGGTGTAGTCGCCCCGAGCCGAGGGTACTGGGTTCGAGTCCTACACAACTCTTTCTTTCCTTCTTTCTTTGTTTTCCTGTTTTTTTGTATTGTCATTTTCTTTAAATATATACTTATTTAATAAAGTGCAATAAACAGCAAGAAGACCATCGTGTTTCCAGGGAAAAGATAGTACACCCTATATTAAATATATGGATAAACAATCTGACTTTCTATCATTTGCTACAATTTACTGTGGGAAAACCAGAGTTGATAACCACTTGTTGTAATGATCATTTTCCAAACAACGTTCCCACGAGTTCTTTCTATAGACTGATGGTAATTATTGCTTTCCAACATGTAAATAGGACATTCAATGTCATTTTCGATTCTTTTAAGTCTCACAGCCTAACTAATGCCAGTATCAACAGAATGTCCCGCAGCATTACTATCTTTTAGATTCCCTAGTTTTAATTGCTAATTACTACTTTGATTGTAAAGGGTGTTGACCAGTCTAGGTTCCATTTGTTAAAATTTTATACACCAGTCAACAGGGGGAAGTGGGTTAGGAACGTTTAAATTGTTTTAAATGAAGTCAAACACAAATTACTTTTTCTCCCCTTTTAATCATTTTGACAACAATGAAAAAACCCTCTTCATATTTAAATATGTCGATCCTCACATCTACAGACTTACAGCTGCTTACATACATTCATGTATGGAATATAGACAAAAACATGTTCTTCAATTTAAGCCTATATTGTGATTTAAGATTTGCAACATAAATAATGTAGGTAATACATGTTACCAAGTGGGAATAGTACTGTTGTTGTTGTTGTTGCGTGCACGCCTTTTGCACCCCTGCATCCAGTCCATTGAATTATGGGAAAAAAACATGTTCGTTGTTCGTTGTCGTTCCCGTTCATGTTGACGGATTAAATCCTGTGAAAGCAACCTAAAGGCCTTTTACTCTTTCTTACAAGCATTCACAAGCAACAACATTGCATATTGTGATATACGTATAAGAAATAAATCGTATATCGGCCGGAATATAACGCTGCACGAAGGCTTTGAAACCGCCATGTGTCCGTTAATTTGCAGCCTCAGAAATCTCGCTAACAATAAAAACCGTGACCCTTTCGATTAACACGTTATTTATACAGCTAAAGGAACGCTAGAACTGTCACTGTAAGGCCCAAATAAACCCTCAAAATTTAGATTGCATGAAGGACCACGAGCGCGCCGCCAGTTTGATATCCCATGTTTGTATATCAAAACTCCCATGTTTGTGTGTCGACACTACCTAGCTGGGTAAAACTCCCATTCACTGGTTAATTGCGATATCATTGAAAAAGATTGCACCTATTACAATGGTAAACCATTTCATCTCCTACCTTTCAAAGTTCATCAATCCCCCAGCTCGAAATCAAGAAACTATCACCTTTCCTGAGATTATCAAAGTCCCGTACGTTTCAGGGCGCGTATTCTATGTATGGAATCATATAGTGTACCATATGAATGAACCAATAAAATTTCCGGAAATTTTGGCAGACGGTCTGAAAAAATTTCGTATGAGGGCCAAAAGTTTCCAAGCTGGATTATCCCTTCAGTTTTAGCAACGGAGGTTAACTCCTCTCTTGTTTTTAAAACGAAATTGCGCGCATTTTTGCAAAGAACGCCAAAGTGCACGGAGAGAGAGGACTCAACGCGACTTCCGGTGGCAGAGGCCGGTGGTGTTCCTCTCTGCCATTTTGATCTGCGTTATCCAGTGGAAGCGTTTTCTCCTATTGGTCAACTGGGGCCTGATGTTGGGGTGTCAACAGATTTAACTCTCTAGCATATAAAGACATTTTTGCTGTCGAACTGCTGGGCTTAATAGCAAGTGACACACATACACATACCCACGGCCTCAGACGGCCTGGCCAGTAAATGCGGGCATGATACACAGTTTTGTCCGTTCCTAGGCCTGACAGCTATGACACTCTAGCCTACAGGGACATCTGTATCCAGGCTATGCCATGCTGATGAGAACCAATAGGGGCGAAACAGCTGTCCAAGTCTGCCTCTTCCCAGTTGATTTGGCTCGCAGCGTGTGTATGCGTTCAGGCCTTGGGTCGGTGTACGTGTGTCACTTTGTTTGTTCTATAAAATAATAATTTTGAGTAAACCCTAACTCCGTTTTAACTTATATACTAAAAAATATATAACTCAATCATAGTCTACACGGGAAGGCTCTGCCCGAAAGGGGTACCTTTCGTAAACAGCTGCGGTGACCCTATGACCACTTTTTAGCCCAAAAAGTATGAGTGTTACTCTGAGCTCTATCGATTTTAACCTCTTGTAAGCAACGATGCTTTTTTTATATTAATTGTTTTGTATTCTTATGGCTATTGGCAAGTGTCAGGCCGTCAAAGAAGATTTTTCCGAGCCCAGATCGGTTTTGTTGTGTCGGCCTCCTGAGGTTCGACTCTCGTAAAGAGGGTCAAAGCAACCAATTTTTCCTCAAGGGAATTGGGTTAGACTTGCCCCAAGTTAGCCTCCCTCTGCGTGGGAGGCTAGCCACAAGTCGACCTCATGAGTTTTTAAGTGAGCGGAGCGAATCCGGTCAAGGCTCTTTTGAACTCTAGAATTAGGTGGTCGTTTATGGATGGGATGTTCGTATTGTATGCATGGCCAACGTCAATGACTGAATGAATCAGGCTGCTTATGTAATGACCTTGTATTTTAATACAAAAAAAAATTAAAATTTAAATTAAAATTTAATAAAATTTAATCAAAATTTAACAAAACGAAACGCTACACTCAAAAAGCAGGTTGGTTAAATTCCTTTAATGCCTCTTCGCTCATTTCATATCACACAAAGCAGAGTCAATATTTTTCATTAATATGGGGTTTTGTTTACGTTAATGTAGCATTTCCTGGTACATGCATAATAAATATTTCTACATTTCCAGAGGCAAGAAAAGCTGTTGTTTCCACTAATGTAACAGTCGTTGACACATTTTCCATGGTCATTGTTGCACTTGTTATAACAGGCGTTGTTATCTTGGTCGGTGTCAGCAGAGCTCACAGCGATGATCAAGGAGCAAAGGATTGAAAAAATCACTGCAGACTTCATCTATCGAAAAAAATATGTAAAAAAAACTAGCAAGTAGAGCAATCACCAGAATTTGAGATGTGCAGAGGCACCAGATAGCTGCGTCGTTACTTATACTGCTGAGCATAACCTGCCAGCAAGCCCTCCATTTGGACGAGCGAAGCTGTCGCGTCTCCCCTCGCTTGCCACTCGCGCGTGTGCTTTTCACGATATCCCCTAAATGGAGAGCTTGCTCGCAGGCTATACTAAACAGGGGCCTCTTCACAGGGGCGTAGAGTGAGATTTTGAAGGTGTACGCACGTGGGGAGGAAAAGTTGTAGCGCCGAAAGCGGCCCAACTTAGGTGGGTCTGGGGGCATGCTCGACACAAAATTTCTAAATTTAGGGTCTGGCAAATGCCATTTCCAGCGTTCTCCGCAGGATATTTTCTTTAAATTAATACGCAGGAAAATGCAGTAGTTAGTTGTTTATTTTACCCATCTCTAGTGTTGTCGGCAAGGCACAGTGTTTACGGGAAAAAAAGGCCACTGGCGCCCCTGCTTTTTGTTCTTACCAGTTAGTCAAGTGAGGCACGCGAAAGAAAAATCGCTTGGCACGCCACTAACTTTCAAAAAGATACTGACTGTTCGCAGAACAGGCTTAGTCTGAACTCTAATTAATTCTGATAACGACAAAGTTAACCTGCGATCAGGCGGTCGATCCTTTGTCGCTTTTTGATAAAAAAGCAAAAGCGTGATCGCAGGTTAGGACAAAGTCAGTCCGTCTTCACTTTGTGAGGTCACGGTCCGCGTTAGGAAGAGTCCAGAGGTGTACCGGTACAATTTGCACACACCTGATCTTGTTGGAAATCACTAGCAGGAAATTTCAGGATGGATCCGTCGTAAACGTCAATATCCACTGAAAAAGCCCGGTCAGACTAAAAAGACTTGCGCGCGGTTACTACGACAAGTCAAGAATGTGATTGCGTTTTAGTTGCTTACCTTTCAGCTACGTTGTAGTTGTTGTAGTTGTTGTCGGATCTGTAAAAGAAAAGAAAACAGTGAGCTAACTTAGTTTTTTCAACATTGATGGCAAAAAAATATGCAAGCGAATGCAAAGACTAATACTAAATCCAAACTTATTATTAAAACGTTGGAAAAATGTTAGTAAGTACGTTGCAAGTAGCGATTGAAATTCAACTTACCTGAAAAGCTTGTATGAATCTACTCAGTGAGATGATTAACTTGATGATCAAACAAGAGCGAAATTGTTTTTAATCGACTCGCTATTTATTTTTTTGCCAGTGCACCTGAATCGACCAGCTTAAACAAAGCACTTCCCTTATAAATCTGGAAAACGATTCAGGAAGTGTTTCTCCATGATATATATTGATTCAGATGTGAAAATAAAGTTCAGCAATCTTATATAGTCTGGTGCATGTAACAATGTAAATCTCAATTTGCGTTATAAATGTCCCATAAGTCTGTGAAAGACAAAGTGTGCCTTGAACAAATAATTAAGTTGAACATAGGTGAGCTGATGACATACACAGCACAGTACACTGTAATTCAGTAAAGGGGACAAAAATGTACCATTGTAGTATATTCACAAGCTCGACACCTCTCACTAGGAGGGTGCGAGAGTCAGATCAGCTGAAACTTCGGCGATTTACAATCAGCTGACTTGGATGGACAACTTGGGGGTAAAAAGCAGAACAAATCGAGAAAACACTGAAAACAAAGATACAACACAACACCCACCCGGGAAAATAACAAGATTTTCTAGTTAAGGTTTCCTTAAAATGTCCAAGAATCACTGACAAGCTTTCGACTTCATTTAGATCAGATTAACAACGCTACGTCTTTTTTTTATTATTTAATGACCTTATATTCTTACGGATACATATACTTAGTGAAAATGCATTCATACTCAAGTCAGTTTTAACCAATCAGAGAAATGGACGTTGTCGAACTGTTTTCTTTATAATTTTGGATTTAGATTTCAAATATTATAAAAGACTGGTAGAATGATGAATGTCTCAGTATGCAAATGATAAACACAGTACCACATAGAAAGCGTCTGAAAGGCCTGAAAGCAATTGTTGTTTACATTCAAGATCAAGGCGTCAATAGTTTGCAGATATTGTGGTAGTAAGTTAGCCTGGGACAAGGCTCCACATGAGTGGAGGAAAAAAGGCAAAGCAAAAAAAACAGTGTGACACAGCAAAAAAAAAAAAAACCTTTCCCCTCCCCAGGCTACCGCTCGGCTCGCTTCACTGTCCAATTTATCTTCATTTTTTTTTTCTTTCACCCAATCCGGAGCCTGGTCCCAGGCTATTGGTAAGTCAACGACTAAAAAAAAAAACGGACCGAGCGCGTACACAAAATCTACCATTATATGGGGCTCGAATATCAAAGTATCCGGGGAACGACTTATTTAGTGGGTGTGAGGAGCAAAGTTTACCAGCGCTTACAAGATTAAGCACTACCATCTTCCATAAAAACAAACCTAAAAGCGAAGCTTTCAGTAACTTTCAGCTAAATAATCTACTTAACTTAAATTACTAGCTCACATTGTAATGCCACAAAAAAAAACCAGGGGTAGTCAGTTCCAAGTTTCACGGTCAATTGTCAGAATGATAAGTCGTGGAGTTTCAGTAAAAACATAATCGAAAAAAACATGACGGAACAAACAAACCACTCGCTTACTTGTAAATATACAAAGTCTGGAGCATCATGGCGATCTTCGTTCAGTACCATTTAGGAATCAATCGCCATCACCCAAAAAACGAGATCTAGCCATACAGTAAACAATTTGAGCGACAGAGGGGATCAGATTCAGTAGAGCTGCACCGTTCTAAACCTCTTAATTCACTGGTCCCCTTTAATCTGCACTTCCATTGTTTTCAGGGATAGGGGCATTGTTATGTGACAATCCCTATTGTTGTCCCGGCTAATCAAAAACAATTTTTCAAATCGGTGCGGGTCGCCCTTCAGATTCACACTAACAACACTCCCTAAGGACGCTTTTATAAAAAAAGAAGGCAACTTAGCTTGCTCTGCTATAAGAAATGATAAGTTTATTCTAAACAAAAGGTAACATTGACAAGGTTTGCTGAGTAAGATCAGAGGAACTGGACAAGTGACAGGGGCACCCAACGAGAATATAGTTCAAAACCACTTGAACATAGCATTGTTCAACGTATTTTAGTATTAAAAAGGTAGGTATAGGCATATTTTTATCCCCTAAAAATTTTTCATCTGTTTGGATTTCTTAGCTGAAAGTCTAGTGATTCGAAAATTATAGGGATCAAAACTTACCTTTTCGAAAATTTCAGCCAGAAAAAAGGCTCCCGAAAATTGTAGGTGACCTTTTTAGGGTAAAAATCCGTTAAAAATGCGCAATTATACCATTTTTAGATGTTCGAAAATCCTAGCAGAGGTAGACAAGCAAGAAATTTTGGCAAAAATGTTCCGAAAATTCTAGATCTCAAATCGTCTTCCGAACAGATATTTTCCGAAAATTGTCGTTGGGTCAACCTGAAGTGACGTTAATACTGATATTTTCAAATATATCAATAGCGGAGGTCTTTCAAATTCAGTGGTATTTGAGCTCATTGTGGATATTAAAGGCGGTCATGAAGTTCATCGAAGTTTATCAGACTGAATGAAAACTGCCACCAATTTGAGTAAAACATTAAAGCAACGGCTCAAAAAAATTAAGGAAGGTATAAATAACACACAAAATACAACAAAAGGCACGGATGGACAAACATGAAAGAAGATTTAAGCGGATTGCGTTTGCACTTTTTAAAAAAAAACTTGTTAGCCTAACAGCTTTTTAAAGTTCATTTTTATTGATTGTAACACTGATTAGTGCTTTAGGAAAGATACTTTTTTGATACGAAGATGTACCTTTTGAATTTACAACTAATCCTTTGCCAACATCAAATTCCTTAACGGGTAAAGACGCGTTATTGGGAGGTATGTCCTTTTTCATTTTAATATTTCGAGTAACACCATTTTGCCGTCTGTCCTCCTTAAATTGACGCTACCAAATTTGTCTTGCTAAGAAAGTCTCAGCTTTATTCGTATACAGACGATTTCCCCGAAAATATGGGATGCCGTTTTGCATTCTTAACCAATGCAAAAGGTCCACTTACGGTTTAAGAGCGTCGCTCAAAAACTTCCTTTCTTGAGCCTATGAACACAGCCCCTTTAAACTTGAGATGTCTTTAAAAACAGGTGGATTACCACCACAAACAAATATTTGGGACAGTAATATAATTGAGACGAGTGGATATTTTGTACTTTATTTTACATTTCAGCATCATACTGCACCTGCAATGAAGAGGTTTAGTAAGCCCGGCTTTGCAGCACACTTAAGCTTACATATGATTACAGTATCTTTCAAAATTTCTGCCACTGTATTCAGTGGCACATGATATTTTGGCCTCTGTAAAGTTTTTAGCTTAAACAGAGTTCTTCAAATTCAACCCTCAAAATTACATGTTGATATGGCTGTAGCCTCGTCACTTGAAGATTTAAAATACAACTTTGATGATTCTGCTCCTTCTAGAGACTGGTCAATGTTTACTGGGCATTGTGAACGATCTGCTGGCACCACTTTCACTGCTGGAACTGTATGAGAAGGTGCATAACAGCGCCTGAATAAACGACTAAGTTCTCGTCTGAAGGACTGATTCCTTATTCCGTAAATGACAGGATTACACATGCTATTAGCGTAACCTAACAACAATGTGCTAATATCAATTATTCTTGGAATTGGGCGATTATAGTAAACATCAGTAAACATGGTCATGGCAAAAGGTGCCCAACAAAACATGAAGCAAGCAACAACAACGAGTATAGTGTTGGTAATTTTAACTTCTTCCGGCGTCACTTTAAAGCCTCTTCTGATTCGGCCATTTTCTTGCGCAGTTTTTTCTTCGTTTGTCACATCCCTGTGTTGATTAAGGCTCTGTCGGGCTACCCTTGTATATTTGAAAATATTGAAGTATGAAATAGACATAACGCTTAGAGGACCGAAAAAACATACCGTCAACATGAAGTACATGTAATAAACGTCAGATGGCCAGTAAACAAAACAGAATGATTTTCCAGGGATGTAGCGAAATTCCCCCCAACCAAAAATTGGAGGAAGGGATAATAACAACGACATTGACCAAACAATCGCTCCAAACACAACAGATCGTCTTGGTCTAAATGCAACAGAGTACGTTTTCCACTTTACTACGTAATAATATCTGTTGATTGCAATCATAGCAAGCCACATCACGGACGAAACAAACGACAGCAATGTAGTGAATCCCAGTAAAACGCAGGCGTTTTTTCCAAATATCCATCGCTGTTTGACAATTGTGACTACTGTAATCGGCATGTTGAGAACGGAAACTAGTAAGTCGGCAAATGCAAGGTTAAGAAGAAACCCGTTTGTGACAGTGCGAAAAGCATGCCGTCTCGTGAAGATTACAAACACAGTTAAGTTTCCAAGAACTGACACGATGCAAATGATAGAAAGGATAAAGGCTTCGATGATGTTACCTATGCTTTGGGCCATTATCACCGATGATTCCTTTAAACACCTGCCAGATTTTGTTAACTCGTTAATTTAAGACGGAGCTGTATGATAAACATTGTTCAGACAGCAGGTGAATTTAATCTACAAGACCATAGAAAATCAATATTTGTCTATCCTGCAATCTAGAAATACAAATGGCTCCGTGTCAGAGACGCTGGAATATAAATGGCACTTATAAAATGACAAGCTATACCCAGTGTTCAATAGTTAACATTAAGAAAGGAAAAAAACTGCACTCGGATTAACAAAGATTAGTAATTTAACATACAATCAACTGAAATTAAAAAAGACTGGTAAAGAAATGGAGTATCAAAAAAGCTATCAAGAATACTTTTGCGTAAATAGGTACTTTCCCGGTTCCCCTCTAATTCAAGATCCGTGATCATATAACATTAGCAAAAAAGGACGAACATCTTGTTAATTTTTAGCGTTTTTTCAGATTTTCTTTGTTGCCCTTGAGTTTCTATATCATAGTTTGATATAGAAGGCTGATCTCAAAATAGTCTCCCCCGTTCTACCATTAAATGGCGTAAAGGTTACCTGTTGAACCTCCATGACTGCTGGCATACGCACTTGTCTTCTTGTCTTTCAGCCTACGAGCGAATTCAGGAGGGTGTCAGGAGAACTCTGGCTAGATGCAGTGAGTAATTAAACCGGAGGTGGATGGTGGCTTTGCCGCCAAAATAATTTTCCCCGAAAAGTTGAGACCAAGGAAGGAAGGAAGGATCAAACTGTATTTTGTCCGGCACAGCCAATTTTTTCGGAGGAAAAAATCTTCCCCGTTGCCACAGATTTTTTAAATACAGATTTCTATAATCTCAACTCTCAAGCAAGTGGGCCCTGGCTTATCCTGCAAAAAAGCCCGTGTGGTAGCTTTAGGTCCTTTAGAAAGGAGATAGAGAGGAGACTATTGCGGGAGTAAAATGTCACCGGCGATGAGGAAGGGGCTAAAGAGAAAAGAGCAAAAAAGAACTAAGGCAAAACTTTATTTGGACGATGACGTCATTTCATTACTTCTACCAGAATCCTTTAGGGTTTCCCTTTCGTGTGCAAATAGAGAGGAGAAGTGTGACGTCTCGTTACCGTGGTAGCACTATTTCTGGATGACAACAAAACCAACGACGACGGCGACGGCAAGGAGAACGGCAAACAAACAACAACTTGCTGGTAGCCTGCTTAGCAAGCGTTTCCGTGCTGTTTCGGAGCAAAGAAAGACCGATGAACGAGATTTTAGGTTTTGGCCGCGCGAGAAATGAAACGACAGCCAATTTTTCGCGTGGTCTTTGTTGCGCGGTCTTTGACTCTCGAAACAGCACGGAAACGATTGCTACGCAGGCTACTTTGCTGATGCATCACGCTATTTTGTACATTTCTTTGTCGTCGTTGTACCACTAGGACATGAAACGTCCAAATTTCACGCGCCTGCTTTATGGATTAGGCGAACACTGGTGAACACAAAACAAAAATTGTCGCTTTCTTTTTCTTAGATAACGATAGATACTGTCCCAAAGAAAATTTCGCCGAAATTTGCCATATTAAATGAAATTTAATAAGATCGGTGAAGTTTGAAAAAGTGTGAATAGACTTTTAGCTGACTTTTCGGTTTGTTGTCATCTAAAATTTTTGCTACTATGGCAATTGACGTAACGACGTCTCCTCTCTATTAGAGCTTTTGTTGTATCAACCTAGGGATAATCAAATTTTTAAAAATATAAAAGGCGTGAAACCGAGGCGGGGGCGGGGAATACATTTGGTGTGAGGGCTACAAGATTGTGGAATGCAGTGCCAAATTCTTTCAAGAAGATTGAAAGTGTACATAGTTTTAAAAAGGCCTTAACTGACTTTTATGCATCTTCTTAATTTTCTTTGTTGTAATTTATTATTTGATAACTTCCTATTCACAACCTTTAATTGTACACTTTACTGTTGTACTTTGAATTGTAATTTTCAGATTAATCTATGTATATTTTTAATTGTAGTTGTCTTGTAATGAGGGCTGCAGCTTTGTCAGTTTACCGTTTAGCGTTACCTTCTTTAAATAAAGTTGATACATACATACATACATACGCAATTTTTCCCCTTGTTTTCTCAATTTCATGATAAATTGGGAGTGCGAGAGGTTAACACGTTAAATCGGGAGGGTTGGAATTTCTGGAAAAACAAGACGCTGTGGAAGCGTATATCGGAAATTCATTTTTCAATGCATTTGCAGGCGGGCTTACATCCAAGGGGTGGGGGGGGAGGGGTTATTATTGGATGTATTTTTTTGTTTACAGGTGACTGGGGTGTATTATAAATTATAAGTAGGGGAGCTTTTAAGCGGCAGTTGACGCGTCAGGTATTTTTGGCAGGTCACATTCCACAGGCCACAATATAGGACTCGCTTTAGAGTTGTACAATATTTATAAAATGGTGTCCAGTTTGCACAATGAAACACTTACATACACCATGCTAGAAAACATAAATGCTCAAAGAAACATGTCTGAGGTGCTGTTTGCAATGTTACTAGAAAACCTTACAGACAGAACAAATAATATTGCATTCTTGTCTTGATAGATCTTCTATCAGTAATACTGTTTCCCCAGTACAGCAATCTTGGTAAAATTACAATATTATATTTGTCAGGCACAAATTAAAAACAATAAATTAGAGAAATGTTCCCAAATAGTCACCATTTAATGTCTACGATACTACTTGCATAATGTTGAGTAACTATGACATTGCTTTTCATTCCCATTACTGCTACATTTTGCTTGGAATGTGCTATATGTAAAATGTTGCGATGTAAAAAGTCACACAGACACAATTTATCATTATTTCTTCGAATAAATAATGTCAAAGCACTTATTAAGTTCTTTGACTTTCCAGTGTGGCCCTCACTCTAAGGAGGCGGTGGTGGGGGGTGTTTTTCTAAATTACTTGATTCACAAATAACATGGTGCTTCATATTTTTGCTTCCATTTGTTTTGTCGCATCAACTCTATTGCTCTTATTTAGGGGTGGGGCTTCTCAATATATTTCCTCTAAAGTAAGGAGCTTATCTTGTGGCAGTGTTTATTCAAGCAAATATAGCATCCTTTTACCCTGTGATCAGGCATCCCTTTTCCCCTTTTTTGTTTAGCGGCTGTCCGCCAACGTTTTTCATCACAGGTTAGCACCCTAATATCACACAGTGGAAACCTGACATGATGAGCTCCTTTCTAGCAGTGATCCCAGTATAAATAAACAATGATATCATTCTAACACATTAAAAAGTAAAACATGCTGGACTAATAACTACAGAAAACAACTGATAAACCTATTAACAAGCAACAGTTTGTGTTCTGTCAGTCTTTATCACAACTTACTTTTTCAAATGTAGGTGAACCCTTCTAGAATTTAATTCTGAGGAACCATATCCAGGTCAGAAAGAGAGATAAAATAATTATTATTTTGTCGCCAGTTGGTTACATCCTCCTTTAAATATAAAAAAAGGCAATTTCATGTCGTAGCTTTGTTAGAACCGCAAAGAAAAAAAAAGTGTGATAAAATACAGCCAACTCTTTAAACTGACACCTTATTACAAGATGGACTTATATTTTAAAACAGACACCTAGCATCGTACCCTGCTTTTCTTCTGTCATTTGGATGCCCTATAATCTTATTGTTTTCATTGTCGCACTATAAGTCATTAAAGGAGTAGGTGACAGGTGATACAGGTTTCATTCTACATTATTCCCTCAGCTTGATAGTAATATTGGGAGAACTGCAAGCTGATATTTACAGCTAATAACAATTGTTATTATTCATATCCTAAAAGATGAGTTATTGGTGCTTATTTGCAGATTTACAAGGGCAAGAGCCTGACATCTCTTCAAGTGAATTCTTTACAGCTGACATTTCAAAATGATGCTTCTAAATAACCTTCTTCTTGCACTTGTATATCAACATCTGATGACTTCAAACTAAGTCTTTTGACTGTTTCATACCCCAGTACCATGGCAACACTTGATGGAACCATTGCAATGATTCTTGCCGACAATCCTTTAGTTAGTCCAAATGGTCCTTCTTCTTGAAGTAAGGAGCGAAACATGTGTATAACATATGTTGATTTTCCACCACCAACCTTTAAAAAGCATTTTTAAGATGACAATTTTCAGAATCAGTACTGCATTCAAACCAAAAACCAAACTAATGTAATGAACCTTAAGGGAAACAGATGGTCAAAACCTTGGACATCTTTTATAGTCACGTGGGGTTGACTAATTTTCAGTCAAAGTGTATTGACATGATTGTGAGATTTTTAATTAAACACTGGTAACACTAGTCTGCCACACAGCTGTTTTTAGGGTCGTCATGCAATGCTCCTCCCCACAAACCGCTGCTGAGAATGGAATAAAATTCCTTTCTCACGATTAGCCAATTATTATTCAGCTCCCATTTTCTAAAGGTGTTCGCACCGCATTTGCGATACAGTCACTCTTCCAGTCACAGCTTCGCTTTTATGGGATGCCCCATGTGTGAACGACAGAACAATCAAAATCATCGCGTGAAAACAAGCAATCAACTAGAGTGGTGTTGTCGTAGTCGGGTCCTATTTAAAATTTATGAGATTAGCAGCAGCAGCAAGCAAGTCAAGCAAATGTGATGCACAACATGGATGTGCTTATAAAGTTGCCCAGTACAGTTTCGGGAAATCGCACATCGATAATTTATAAGATCGCTTTTTTTTAACCGTACCCTTAAGAGTTTTTGTCTATAATGAGTACATCCAGCACACGAAATTCACCATACATATCAGTCACATATCAGTACATATGCAGGTTAAATGAAGAACCAACCGATCCTGGTAAGAGTCATGTAGGCCTATCAAACCTTTTTTTCCACTTGGAACTTCCTTAACCGCTTAAAACAAACTTTTCTGCAAATTAACCTTTTCGTTGCTTGCGGACACAGAGCACATCCAAATTCAGCAGTGATTGATTGATTTGTTGAAAACCAAGTGTGTTCGCTTCCTAGCGCCCCTTGCTAGTGCCCTGCAGCTCAGGTATTGTCAATTTTCTCACACATGATTGGTTGTTCGTTAGACCACAAACACAAAGGGAAAGGAATGTTGTTCGGTTCTCAGCAGCCGTTTGTGTGGAGGAACATTGCGTGACGACACTAAAACTGGCTGTGTAGAAGACTATGGTAACACAATCATCCCCTCAGATTATGTTCCCAGTTACATTAGGGCCCTTGGAAACCGGAAGTGAACATACTACTCAATTTTAGACAAATCAATCAATCGTCACTGTATTTGGATAGGCTCTGTGTCTGCAAGCAATGAAAAGGTTAATTAGTAGAAAAGTTTGCTTTGAGCGATTAACAGAGTTCCAAGTGAAAAAAACATCTGATAGGCCTAGTAACCTTCACTTGGATGCGAACGACTTCGCTACAAGACTCTTACCAGGATCGGTTGGCTCTTTTTAACTTGCATTTGTATGATGAATTTCTTGTGCTGCATGTGCTCATTGTGTTGCTGTACATGTGAAGACTATACTCTCAAGGGTACTTTTTCAAACAAAAGCAATCTTATAAATTATCAATGAGTGACTTCCCGAAACTATACCCAGCAACTTTATCAGCACATCATGTTGTGCATTACATTTGCTTGACTTTCTTGCAGCTGCTGCTTATCTATGGCAACACTACTCTTATTGATTGCTTGATTTCACGAGACAATTTTGATTGTTCTGTCATTCACACATGATGGGGCACTGATAAAAGAGGAGTCACCGTACCGCAAACCTAATGCAAAAACCTTCCAGAAAAAGGCAAGAAAGGAATGTGGTTTGATTCTCAGCAGCCATTTGTGGGGAGAAGCGTTGTGTGACGACACCACTTGTTAATTAACAACTTGCTTCATTTATTGTAGTGAGCTACACAACATGAGCCTTACATCTGATGTATTTTTAATTGCCTTTCAAGGCTGCTGCCTAAGAAAATTTTCTGGGAAACCTTAAGGCTCCTAAAATAAAAAGTTAGGAGCCCGAGCCACATTTCTAGGAGCCAATTAATCGATAAACCTAAATAAGTAAGCAGATGCTTGAAACTTGTTTCGTTCGAGTTTCAAATTTTCAGAAAAGTGGAAGCAGGCATAGAAGCTGTTGCCATGAGAATCATAAGTTTTAGTCACCTGTAAAGGCTCCTTGTTTAAAGTTTTAGTCGCTCATGAGCAATCATAGGAGCCTCTGGCGACTGGACAACCATAAGGCAGCAGCCTTGCCGTTAAACTAGGATTGTGCCAACCATATTACCGGTATGTCTAGTCTGGCATGGAATGTAATGAGATACTAGTTTTTGCAGATTTCACCTCGTCTGATAAGCTTGAAAAACATTTCAGTCCCATTTTAAAATTTGTGTTACAGTATTTATGTAATTCCCCCAAACAGATCACTTGCCCATCAAGCAAGTTAAAAACAGTATTTTTTTGCAAAACCCACTAGCCTTGGGCTATCAGATATGACTTTGCTTCCAGGCTGACACCCAGGGCTGACAGTGCAAGCATGATAGTGATGAGGAGGTGCAAAGAGGACTTGTTGGGCTCGAGATTTTGTGGTGATTAAAAGTATGTGATTTGACAAGAAACTTCTTGGAGATGATACAATGCATAACCCACTCAACTTTGCACTTCCAATAACTACCCATCATTGTTCCTCAGTTTACCCCCTTAGCCTTTCATTTTCTTGTATAATGACAAATAAAGCGATAACAAACCTGCAATCGTGTTCTCATAATATCCAAGGGATTTGTAAGTGTCGCAGTCGTAAATCCAGCCATTGAACCAGCAGTGGCCAAAACCAACAAATGAGGTGTTCCTGATATTACTATACTGCCGACTAATGCTGTATATGCACCATAAGAGGACCACCAAATGGCACTGCTAGGCGCATAAGTCATCAGAGAGATCAAATAACCTCTATAAAGCCCCAAAGGCCCACCAGTCTTTATGACCTCACGTATAATGACAGAGGCTCCTTTCAGTTTACCTGTGGCATCCCCCTGGCCTTGTACCATAAGCTTCTGAGAAATAACGTCTACTGGAACTGTGATAGTTTGCCCCACTATTGAAGCAATTCCCCCAGCCAAAAACCCTCTAAGAGCTGTGTTATAATGTTTTGTTCTTGTCTTAACTAATTCTAGGGTTGTGATGTAACATTGTCCAGCCAAAAGACCAAAACTGCTCACTAGAAATCCTTTATAGAGCCCTCGAATGCCTTCAAAGCGCACTATTTTTTTGAAGGCGTCGAATGATCCTTTATAGAGTGCGTGTTTCCGTTGTACTTGGAGACGGGTTTTTACTAAGTTCGCCGGGTAAAGCAACGCACGAATACCAAGAAACAATGTTGGACCAAAGAAATAAAATTTTCTTTTATCCATCTCTTCCCACTCGATATGTCTAACCTTTTCTGGCATTTTGGATCAGTTTTATCCACTTGAAATAATACTGTCTCATGAAAACAAACCGAAGAGGGCAAAAAACTTTTCTTTTCAAATAGACTGTAACTGGAAGACGCTTTTTATGCCGCCATCTTGAAATGTCTGTCTTTGGTCAGCGGACTTCGTGTCTTCACGTGAAAAGTGATGATTTTCACGTGCTCGTCCCCAGGAGCTCTCCCTTGTGAAATGGCCGTGCGTGATCGTGCGTATATTACAACATGGTATATTACCAATGGTAAAGTGTGCTTCAGGTCCTTCAGTGCTGAATTTGGTGCCGGAGTTACTCTACCAACCCTGACCCTAATATTCTTCATGCACCTTCCAGCCAGGTGATAATGAATATCAGTTTATGGCGATCATGATGATGACGATGATGGCGATAATTAGGCTAAGCGCTTCGTGAAAAAATTTAATCACCGAACACAAAGACCCTTTGGACTATATTTTAAAAACGAAGACGTTGTCCCAAACCGGTCGTTGCTCCCACGCACGCTGCCGAACGGGAGAGCCGGCAAACGTCAATAAGTCACGTGACTAGCCTTGCCGTCAGGTTTGCGGTTTGAGGTTAACGTATGTACGGCTAGATCCCGGGGCTAGATCACGCTCTAGAGGTAGCCTGCGTAGCAAGCGTTTCTGTACGGTTTAGGAGAAAAGAACGAGGAACGAGAGTCAAAGACCGCGAGAAAAGTGGCGCAAGTGAAAGAGCGGGGAGGGGGTGGGGAAGAAAGGAAGGAAACGCTTGCAGACAAACCCCGGGATTTTGAAAACCACCCACTTGGTCTGTCACGCCTGAGTTCANGGAGAGCCGGCAAACGTCAATAAGTCACGTGACTAGCCTTGCCGTCAGGTTTGCGGTTTGAGGTTAACGTATGTACGGCTAGATCCCGGGGCTAGATCACGCTCTAGAGGTAGCCTGCGTAGCAAGCGTTTCTGTACGGTTTAGGAGAAAAGAACGAGGAACGAGAGTCAAAGACCGCGAGAAAAGTGGCGCAAGTGAAAGAGCGGGGAGGGGGTGGGGAAGAAAAGAAAGAAAGAAAAGAAAGCAGTAGAACACCAAAATAGCGCTAACTCGCCGAAAACGCTTCAAAACGGCCTGAGACGCGGGTAAACAACAAAGAATACAACAAGGCAATAAGGTACGTCGATTTTATTTAAAACATAACATTTTTATCTCTTTTAAGAAAAACCGATCGATCCCATACAAGCCTTTGTAAATAACCGTTTGTAACACAACACCGCTCGCAAGCAAGAGTCACGTCCGCGTTCATGTAATGAGTTTGGGCCGCCTGTGGCTACTCTAGAGGTAACTGATTTACCGCAAAGCACTCTAAAAACATCACAATCGCACGTTTGAGAGAAAATACTCCTTTTTAGAACCCTTTCGCTAACTGATTATTGAATTATTTTTCATAGAAACGTAACTTTGAAGTGAAGATTTCTCAGGTAAAATAGAAGTGAACGAATGAATAAAAACAAACATGGCAGCCGTCAGCCACCACCCGCGAATCTTAATTCCTAAATAAAGGCAGACGGATAACGTGAAACCGCTAACCGCAAACCGCAGATTATTTGCCGTTTGCGGTATTATGGCCAAACCTCGATCTTATAAGACCGATACACACGAGAGGTTTTGCTCCGGGAGCATGTTCTAGGCTCATTTTCCAAGTGTCAGTACACATGATACCATGGGTTCCAGAGGATGTTTTTTTCGTAAAAATACTGATCGTTGGTGGTGAAGCTTTACCGGGGGAGGAATTGTTTTCGAGTCACCCCTCAATGATCAGCTCTGCCAAGCATCAATTCCAAGAGGGTCTCAATGGGGTGGTAGCTTTTACGGTTATCGGCTACAATTTTGGCTCTTTTACGGCTATCGGTTAATTTTTTTCAGTTACGGTTAACAACAAAGTTAAAAATTAATTTCTTTTGTTTCAAGGAGTTAAATATTAATAAACCGGTATTTTTTGTATCTTTAAAGGAAAATAAAGGTCTTAGGATCATCTCGGGATGAACTAAGCCATTCTTTTGAAAAATTTTAACATTTGATAGATCATACTTTTGATGAAGTATTCCACTTCTAATATTATTTTACCCATACAAATGTCAATAGTCAATTAAAAAAAAAAAAAAAAGCAGACTGACGCAAACGCTTAACTCAAGGCCGGTGCGCGACATTCATTTATAACAGAAATGGCCGTTTTCACACTAGAGGCGGATTATTCGGGTGAGACGGGTTATTTGTTTGATAATTCGCGTCAGATAGGTAATACGTCTTAATTTGAAAATGGAATGGTTTTAATTTTGAATTAGAACAATCCGCCTGGCTTTCTCCGCCAATTTTGACGGACAATTTAATTGAAGATGGATTATCCATTTCAGGCAGCCTGTGTAGAGCCGCCCCCTCCCCTCAGAAGGAGGAAGGGAGAAGGAGTGTCTGTGGAGGAGGGGGTGACTGTACACAGGCTAGTCTCAGATGGATAATCCATTTCTAGCTCCAATGTGAAAACGGCCAATGTAAAACAATTCCTGTGTCCAGTGTTTTTAATGATAGCGAAGGACTGTACAGAACGACCGTCTGCCGTTGCCTTGTCCGTAAGCCTCATTATTCCGCGCGGCTGATGCGTTTCGGGTCACGTGGTCCGAGCGAGTTTTTTTCTCAGATACGCCACCGAAATGCCTTGACCAAGATTGCGTGGGAAGACGCCGTAGCGTCAGAGTAAAACAGGGAATTGTTACATGGAATTGTTGTTTATCGTCGAAGTGTTTTACAAAGAATGACATCTCTGCGTGTTACTGTTATTTCGAGGGCACGACCTCTAGAAAATCTCAAATATTAATCCCCAGCAAGAAGCCAGATTTTCGCTATGGAAAAAATTAGTTTGCCGTGAGAGCGGCGGCGGAAATGGAGCCTAGGTCTAGGTGACCTAGGTCAACACCAGAAACTCATAAGGGGTTGTTCAACCCCTTATGAGTTTCTGTCAACACCTAAAAGCTAGGCGCTTGGCCTAACGTACGTAAGCAGTGAAAGTAGCCGGGAAATAAAAACGCAACCATAAGTGATTGTAGCACCTTCCTTAAAACTAACAAATCCAGGAAACAATTTCTTTTACGGTTAACTCTTTCTTACCCTATTTACGGCTAACGGTTAAAATTTTTCAATTTTTACGGCTATCGACTAAATTTTTGGCCGTTTTACGCCTATCGGTTAACCCCATTGAGATCCTTTTCCAACGCCTGGAGATTTACGTGGCCCGACTGTGAAAATGCAGTTGTTTTGAATATATATTTTTCGTCCTTGTGTCGAGAGACAAAAAGCATTCAACTGGAAAGGAAGGAATATATTGCCTTCAAGAGCCATTGATTGCCTTGTATTGGTTCCCTTAACTCTTACGAACATGGTGAGCGCGATACACCACGAATTTACGGGAATCCATATTTTAAAAAAACGTTACATAGTACTAATAAAAAAAATTGTTATAGTTTTTTTTTCTTTTCTTGTTTAAATTTCACTGGTAAAGTTTTGTTTGGTAAAAATTGGTTTATTAGGTTTGGTAAAGTTTTGTTTAAAACTTAATAATGTAATGATAATGGAATTTATATAGCGCTTATACATCGCTGTTCTAAGCTCTTTACAATGTAAAAAAGGACATAAGAATATCATTAATCAGAAGCTTACATATAACTTGGCGTGAACGTTTGATCATCCATGAATTTCACCCCCCTTGTTTTTCTTTACCTGAGAGAAACAGTGAGAATAGGCACAATGAAAATAGATTTTTGTCTATGGAATTTCTTGCCGTGATCAGTTACGGTAGATTCCAAGAGAGATCACGTAGCTAGAGATCGAAGAAATTTTTCGTGCGGTGATCAGTTACGGTATGATTCCACGAGAGATCACGTATGAGAGATCGAAAAAATTTTTTTATCAACGATGTAAGAAGTTCATATCTGTTTAAATTGCAAAGGTTGCTATTGTCGTAAATTTTTTGTACAGAAAGATCTTTGCTATCCTATCATATTCTCTAGATCTTGTTACTTTTTAAATTTCTAATCTTCTAACGTTGCACATTCTTCTGGATACGGCTGGAATATTCTCTCTTTCCGCATCCGGGGGGCGTGTCTATAAATGGCTTTATAGTCGGTACACATTCCATCACTTGTCAGTTTATAGAGTCGAAGGTGCGGAAGGCAGTGAAAGCAGTATCAATGCAACTACAGGAAGTTTAATGCGACTGTCAATTCGTTTCGTCAGGAAATCTCTTCCACTGGTCCTTATCTGTATAGCGTTTCTGTTAACTGTTCGAATATGGAGAGTGTGGAACGACATAAACGTTATAAATATGAATTTTCCTACTGGCACCGGCTCTTCTTCGGTTGAGCGATCATCTGCTTTGACTGCGGGACAAAGCAGTCGATTCAGTTCATTAACTTCGAATTATACAACAAGGCAACCAATTCTTCAGCATCATATTCATCGCACAAAATTGTTGAGTACAGTAATTTGTCCGAACACATTATTTCTTCTTATTTTGGTGTCGACGAATGTTGGAAATGTCGACCGGCGCCACATAATACGCAAGACGTGGGGAGCTGATTACTCTCTGAAAACAAAATGGAAAACTGTGTTTCTCTTAGGGAAAAACAGCAACGACCAAGAGATGAAAATTTCTAAGAAGGAAGCTGAAATTTATGGTGATATGGTTCAAGCTGATTACTACGAACATTTCTGGAACATGAGTTATAAAGTTGCAATGGGTTTCGAATGGTCTGTAAAATATTGCTCTTACAGTTACTTGCTTAAGTCAGACGACGACGTGTTTGTCAACACTTTCGGTATGATGGATTTTTTAAGCAAGTACACAACGCCAAAGCACAAATTTTACACCGGCAATATTATGGTGGGCAGTGTTGTCATGAGAGATGGTAGATACGCCGTCTCGCCTGAAGAATACAACGAAACTGTCTATAAACCATATTGCAGTGGCGGAGGCTATGTTTTGTCTCGCGATGTTGTGGAACAGTTCCTGTCGTATTTTGATGTTTATAAACCTTTGAAAATTGATGACGCGTACATCGGTATACTGGCAGATCAAGCTGGTGTGAAAGTAACCAACAACAAAGAATTTCGTATGTATGAAACAAAGTGTGAATACAGGGAATCAACTCTCGTTCAGCATCCAGCGAGAGGAGACTGCGCGATTAAGCTGTACAACAGCATGATTGATAGTGTGTTAGGTTGATGAGCCCCTTAAGGCGGCGAGGGAGAGGGGGAGGGTTCAACTTGTCTCCCCAATCTGAATTTCAAAACTCTTTGTTTCAGATGTTGAGGAAGTAGCCATCCCTTTCCCCTTCCTCTCTCCCTCTTGTCTGATGTTGCATTTGGGGACCGGTAATTTATATGTGGAGGGGGGGGGGGGAAAAAAGACGGGGGGGGGGGTTCAAGGCTATTTCAGATTGGCTAGAGGGAGGGTCAGCAGTTTGATTGTGAGTTATATTTTAACCCTTTGACTCCTGAGTTTTTCTGTCATATTGCTTCAGTTTTGACATAGATACACTAAATAACATATCAAAAGTTCCCTTTGAGGTAAAAGTGCCTATAATCGTACATATTTATAAAGTAGGCTACATAGCAGGGTATCAAAATATATATATGTATTAACTTAATGTTTGTTTGGAGAGCTCTTTGCCTTTAGCAATCTCTTACAGTTGACAGTNTTTGTTTGTTGTTGGCCGCCCCCCGGCTTCTCACCCTGTGCCCTCTCTGTCTCCTTTCAGATTTGGTTTTGGTGGAGGTCCCTTCCCCTTCCCCCGCCTCTTGCCCTGTGTTTGGAGGTTTGATTTTGGGACCGGGTATTTTTATGGTGGAGGGGGGGGGGGAAAAAAGGAGGGGGGGGGGGTTCAAGGCTATTTCAGATTGGCTAGAGGGAGGGTCAGCAGTTTGATTGTGAGTTATATTTTAACCCTTTGACTCCTGAGTTTTTCTGTCATATTGCTTCAGTTTTGACATAGATACACTAAATAACATATCAAAAGTTCCCTTTGAGGTAAAAGTGCCTATAATCGTACATATTTATAAAGTAGGCTACATATCAGGGTATCAAAATATATATATGTATTAACTTAATGTTTGTTTGGAGAGCTCTTTGCCTTTAGCAATCTCTTACAGTTGACAGTGTACATTTTGTGGCCACCGAAGCGCCCGCTTGCTCTCTTTCTTCAACATTTTCTTGGCCCCTACAGCGTGTATCTGCATGCTCAAGCTCTGAATTTATTGTTGCCAGTATCTTCGTCCATTTAATCGGACTAATCTTCACCTAACCTGAATCATCGCTAAAATTCAGTGCTGCGAATATAGTTCTATCAACTCCATTCTTGCCTGACGCCATTTTTAAAGGTTATAATTAGCACAGCGAGGAAATATTGCCAAAAAGTTAGTCCAAAATGGCGAAAAACCGATTGAAATGGAATCATATGATAAACAACTTCATATAAGAAACATAAAGTGTCATTTGACAAAATATGGAGCCTTTCGGAGCCTTTTTTGGGACAAAATGTACACCTTATTTGGAAGCGCGCCTAAAAGTGCACTCAGGAGTCAAAGGGTTAAGAGGGGTCCATTGGCCAAGATGGTTAAAGCATTTAAATGGTAGAGTACAAACAATATAAGGGGTGACGAATGGTATTTGTGAGCATTCACGAGCATGCCAAGCACTGCGATTTTTTTGCGAGCACGAGCAGAGATAAAAAATTTGCTTTGTGAGCAGCGAGCACTTCTTATATTTGCCGCTTGCAGCAATCCATATGGACATCCTCTTCTTTAAAATAAAACAGAAAATATTTTAAAACAGGGTTTTAATTTAAAGCGCACCAAGTTCTTTGAAGCTAGCTTATTGAGATCTAACCAATTACAGTCGCATTTGATGCCAAATGACGTCACATTTTCGCTTCACTTCATCACACACGTGTTTGTACGGATCAGAAAGCAAAGGTCACAACCCAGGGGAGGGACTCCGCATATAAAAGGGTTGGGGATGCTCGTCGTCTCACTTGGGGGTGTAAATTTCAGATTTTGGTCTCACTTAGGGTGTTCTGGGAAAAATGCCATCATATTTAGCCGTGAAGGTCTCATTTAGGGGTGCACGTGAAAAAATATAAAAATATGTGTATTGTCGACTGTGTTTACCATGGTCTCTTTTAGGGGTCAAAAAAGCTTGGGCTACGCCCGGATTGGTCTCTTTCAGGGATTTAATTCAAAATTTCCGACGAGCATCCTCACCCCTTTCATATGCGGAGTCCCCCCCACCCCCCGGGGTCACAAGAAGAACAACCATATATAACAACCATATGTAACCATATATAGCTAGATTAGCTAATTTATCATTTATCGTTGTCATTTTATCGCGTGCATTTCCACTGAACTTGATAGCCATATTTATAGGAATTAAGCAACATACAGAATTACATTCACTTTAACCCAACGAAGGATTTAATCGAGAAATACTGACAAGAAAGTGAGCTTGCGAGCAACTGCAAAAATTTTGGGAGCACGAGCAAGCGAGCACTCGTTTAAATTTTGCGAGCAAATCCAGCAAAGGTAAAATTTTGCGAGCAGTTAAAAATTTTAATGGACCATTCATCGCCCCTAATATATGTCAAACAGTAATGACTTTATGCTAACCCTATTCCTTTTTGTTTAATTTAAGGTGGCTCTACCTAGTATTTTTATAGGCACACCCTCCATCTTTGAATCTTATATACTTAAACAAATCTATCTGTTTTATAAAACGATTATGATACATGGATTACACTGTCTTAGACTAAACTTTATTATGGTATAATTTTTTGGGCAATGACATCCCAATGGTTTGAGCTCTAAAGCGAATTTCAGCCCTTTTTGGCATTTTCTTTTGAAAAGCTTTACGCTACGCATTCTTTGGATAAATGTCCTCTGTTGTGAGAAGTTCCACAAAAATCTATAAGAGGAATTTCGAGATATCTTGGAATTTCNCCCGGGGTCACAAGAAGAACAACCATATATAACAACCATATGTAACCATATATAGCTAGATTAGCTAATTTATTATTTATCGTTGTCATTTTATCGCGTGCATTTCCACTGAACTTGATAGCCATATTTATAGGAATTAAGCAACATACAGAATTACATTCACTTTAACCCAACGAAGGATTTAATCGAGAAATACTGACAAGAAAGTGAGCTTGCGAGCAACTGCAAAAATTTTGGGAGCACGAGCAAGCGAGCACTCGTTTAAATTTTGCGAGCAAATCCAGCAAAGGTAAAATTTTGCGAGCAGTTAAAAATTTTAATGGACCATTCATCACCCCTAATATATGTCAAACAGTAATGACTTTATGCTAACCCTATTCCTTTTTGTTTATTTAAGGTGGCTCTACCTAGTATTTTTATAGGCACACCCTCCATCTTTGAATCTTATATACTTAAACAAATCTATCTGTTTTATAAAATGATTATGATACATGGATTACACTGTCTTAGACTAAACTTTATTATGGTATAATTTTTTGGGCAATGACATCCCAATGGTTTGAGCTCTAAAGCGAATTTCAGCCCTTTTTGGCATTTTCTTTTGAAAAGCTTTACGCTACACATTCTTTGGATAAATGTCCTCTGTTGTGAGAAGTTCCACAAAAATCTATAAGAGGAATTTCGAGATATCTTGGAATTTCTATAAAAAGGGTATGAATTATGCATGCCCTGAAGATTGGACTTAATGTAGAGAAATTTGCCACTTTTTGGATGTTTCTGAAAAGGTTTTATCACTTATTCATTTTGCAAATGATCCTTATACACCATAGAAAGCCACTGAACGCAAGTAGACTTGCTCGATTTTGAAACACATGAAAACGTATTAATCGGGGAGTGAAATGCAATGCTGAGCTCTTTTTATAATTTCTAAGGCTACTTTCATGAAAATAGCAATTAAAACAAAATTTGTAGATTCCCATGCAGCACACAAGAATTTACTGTGCTTGGTTGCCCTCTGAAATCTATTCACTATTGTTTACTCCCATTCTAGCTACAGCATTCCACATTTCGGAAAGATTTCAGAGGGAAACCAAGCATGGTAAATTCTCGCCTGCTGCATGGGAATTTGATGTTGTGCTAAACTTGAGACAATACGAAGTTCCAGAGCAAAAACTTAGCCAGATATATGACATTGCTTTAATATTTACTCACTTTTGCGCCCGTGTTAGACAACTTTAGAAGTTTTCAATTGACACGAAATTTGGGGATTTAATAGTACAATGATCAATTAATGTACTAAAGAAGTTTAAAAAAAATCTATCTACAAATTTTGTTTTAATCGCTGTTTTCGTGAAAGTAGCCTAGAAATTACAAAAAGAACTCAACATTGCGTTTTACCCTAATTCATACGTTTTTCAGAAGAAAATGCAGAGCAGGGCTGAAATTTGATTTTGTTGTTCAAGTTTTGCTGAACTCAAAGAGTTCTGGCACAAGTTTTAAGTTGGGCTATTGCATACTTTAATAAGTCAGTCCCTTGCAGTGTTGCGTGTGACCTATGTTTTACAATAAAAAGTTGTGTGCCTAAATATAAAGGTCATCTTTAATTTTCTGTTTTAGATTAGATGACAAGTTACTTCCAATCAACAACTCTCTTCTAAATATTAGACACCCCTTGTTAACATTAATAGAGTGCTTACCACTCGTCAGAACTGGCTTGCTGGACCAGTCCAGTCGTAAGGAGAATTCCACTATCAATCCAGGGCTGTAGCAAGCCTTTAGAAACTAGGGGACACAAAGAGTTTAGGTAGCTCATTTGTATTTGAAAAGCAGATGATTTTGGGTCTGGAGGACCCATTTGACTGGTCTCTGTATCTTAAAACCAGAAAATGTTTCACCTAGCTTCGGAAACATCATTGTTTCAGTGCTCTGGGAGGTGAATTTTTATTTTCAACTTTTACCTGTGCATGTTTTGACTTTTTGGGGCTAAAAACTGGGGTGGCCCCTCCCCATGCTATGGCCCTGTAATGACGACTATCCTGCTGCTTCAGTTTATTCCTAAATGGTGTGTATGGCAGTGATGGGTTTAAGTAAAAAAAGCTAATATTATTTGTCAGTTTTGACTTTTGGAAAGTGCCCTTGGAGCCCTTATTCATGGTATCATTTACATACAAACGTAACACTGGCACTTTTAGCCTCTCCTAAGGAGACATTTTTTTGCAGTTTTAAGGGGTGTCAGCTTATGGTGGGTTAGACTGTACGGCAATAGTTACTGTTTACAGAACAGTCATTTCTTGTGGAACTTATTCTTTAGAAGAAGCGTTTGAGTTTTGCTGCCACTCGTTAACAGAAGAACTAGAGTAGAAAAAGCATCAACTCGAACAAATTTATATAATAATAATAATAATAATAATAATAATAATAATAATAATAATAATTTATTTCTTATTAGGTGCAAATTAACATCTGAATATGTTCAAATGCGCCTAACAACTATAACTACCTGTAATAATTACAATAATGTATACTTAGGAATACCTAAAATTTATAATCTAAAATTTATCAATCTAACTATAACAGGCAAAAGCCTTCCTAAATACATTTGGAACTTCATGACTACAAGATTTATTATGTAAATGTTATTGCATTACTGTTGTTGAGGCACAGATGTCTCTCACTTGAAATATCTCTTGCAGCATGGTAAGATGGCTGTATATGTTGTGGTTTAATTTTATCCTTGGTTTAAATTTTATTTCCCTTTGTTTTGGGTTACTCCTCCTCATCCTCCTCTTCCTCAGGCCACTACTCTTTTGCTAGCTGCTCTGAAATTACAAAACTCCATACCTGGAAACATCAAGAAAGTAAAGACTGTATAGTCTCTAAAAACCGTAAGACTTCTCTATAAGAAAATTTTTTCATCTTACCTAGTTGTCTATGGAACTCACAGGATTAAGCTTTAAGGGATGGTAGTACAGAAGACATTTTTTATAATTGATAATCATAACCATTGTTAAACATAAAATCAAAACATCTATAACTCTTTAAAACTAGTAAACCTGGTGATGAGGACTACAGGTGCCCCACATGCATTTCACAATATTGTACTTCATCAAATGGTGAAAGACGCTGTTTGCCTCTCTTTTCACCTGTAGGCCTTTAAATACAGTGGAACCCCGCCTTACGGCCACCTTGGTAATACAGTCACCTCGTTATTACGGCCACTTTTTTTTGGCCGCCTGGCAAAAATGACCGTACGTTTTCATGTAAGGGACCGGTCATTATTTATGTGGGGGGGTGGGGGGGATCTTTTTTGTTTTAGCATGAAAGAAAAAACGTGACCCACCCCTTTAAGCCCATTAGTTAATTCTTGACCCACTCCCATATTTAACTTTATATAAGAGGTGACCCACCCCCAACCCCTTTCAATCAGGGACCGCGGAGGGGGAGGGGCTGGTAGGGCCGCGGCCCCACCACTTTTTTACGCCTCCGCCCCCACTTTTTGCGCTAAAAAGAAAAATAATTAAAATTAAAAAAAGACTTGAAACAAGTTTTTTTCCCTCTTTATTCCGCTATATTCTCTGTATTTTCTTTAATTTCAAACGCCAGGCATTTTGTGGGGCTCCTGTGCTTTTCGCGGTAATTGTACCCTGGGGCCGACTTGGCCCTTGATCAAACGCCATGCCTTGGCCACACCTTCGCATCGTTCGGCAGCGTGTTTTGTACTTCCAGCTCCGGCAGAGGTTTTTATCAGTTTTATCAGACGAAATGAAGAAAATTACTAGCTTTTTCAAGCCAAACGAAGGTGAGTAGTTGTTTTGAGTTGATAAAAGTTTTATATTTTGTCTTTCTCCTTTCGAATCAATGAAATATTCGATGGCAAGAAGAATTACATTACTTGAACAGTGAACGGCCATAGTTAGAAATTTTTTAGATCACTTCAGTGTAGTATTTTCTATACTAAAATTGTAATCGCGTCTTTTCTTGCATTGAATCTGAACTGTAAGCTCAGATTCAGTGAAAATGTTGAGTTTGAGTTTGACCAGTAAACATTTCAATATATTGTTAAAAGTTTCATTTTTTGGAAGTGCGAGTTGTTTCTGACTAATATTCGTTAAGAGTAATTGGATTTTTGGTGATGGGTTATATATTTATTCTATTTATAATATTCTACTTATTGTCAGCAATCCTGTAATTTAGCATTAGCTACAAAAGGATAATAAACACATTATTTATTTATAAATAAAGTTGAATTTCATAGACTGTATAATAACTATGATATAATAAATAATAAATCAAATACTATGATTGTATTCCTTTTTTCGATTTTCAACATGAAAAAATTATTTTCAATTGTCAGCCCTCCCACTTTTCACCTTGCTCCGCGGTCCCTGTCAATCTATACCTCTACAGTCAAACTACCTGAAGCGTGAACACCTAGACATCATTATTGATTTCATTAATCGATTATTGAAAAAATAAGTTTTGCAATATTCAAATCAAAACCAGCAGGGTGCAAAGAAAGTCAGTTTCACAAGCCTGCCATTCGGGCAAGCTGTAGCCAGCATTACTAGCCAACAAGTCATTTCAACTAGCCCCAAAACCCTTTTTGATTAGCAGGATTGCATGATTACCATCCTTCTGTAATTTGAATTTCCCAAAAACACAGCACTTGCCTGTCGGGCAAGTTAAGGACAAAAATCACTAGCCCGATAGCAAAATCCACTAGCCCTGGGCTATCGGACACGACTTTCTTTGCACGCTGACCAGTTTAAAAAAATTTGCTTTTTTATTGAAGTCATTAAACAAAAAATAGTAATTCAATTAAAAAACGAATTTTAAAACTGTTTTTGATTTGAAAACTGGAAAAATTTGATTTCACTAAATTGAATAAGGAATTCAATAATCCATTATTGAAACCAATAATGATTTCTAGCTGTTCACACTTCAGGTAGTAACAGTTCCCAGACAGTTATATTAAGAAAAGGAAGCATGCAAGCCTTCTCAATAGGGCTTATGTTTATTTATTGATATTTAGTGCCCACATCTTTGATTCTCCATACTTAGGTTGGATTGCTACATGTGACATCCAGTTGTGTTATATTTCATGCCCAGCATTGCATTAGAATTTATTTAGATCTTCCACATGAATTGTAGTGAGTGTGATTCTTTACAAAACACACACAATGACCCACCCCCAATCATCGTGAAATTCTCTTTTGGCCCACCCCTTTTCTCTAAAAAAAAATAGGCCTGGCCCACCCATGGATTTCCCCCCCCCCCACCCCCCCACATAAATAATGACCGGTCCCTAAAGAAACACTCACTGATACGCGCGGTCACCTCGTTATTACAGCCAATTTTTTTTGGCCCATTAGTGACCGTGTTAACCGGGTACCACTGTAATATTTAATCTTACGTTCCTCAAGAAAAGGACATTTCACTTTTTATCTGCAATGGCCCCTAAGGATGGTTTTCGAATAGGAAAATAGGGGGGTGTGGATTTTTTCTTCAAAGAAGCCGACAAAGGTGTTGACAAATAAACCCTTTCGACTTCTGTTTTCAAAGGGCACCAACAAACATTTGAAGGTTCGGATTTCACTCATCCTTCAGTGGGGGCGTGGATAAAAAATGGAACATCCCAAAATAATCCTTTTTCCATTACTGTGCAATTGGTTTGTGCTTGGTACGCTGATTGCATGATTAATTGCATGATTTGCTTAAGGAACCCAGCAGGGTTGTTCATGTTTTCAACGCTCACCCGGCCGTCTGAACCAGGGCGGATGGGGCGGATAGGATTTCGTCAGATTGTCGCCTGGCTACTCAGCGCAATCAATATGGCGGCCGGTAAGAACATGCCGGCTTTCCGATCATTCTCTTACCTTTAGTGGTTTCTCAGACATGGAAATAAAAATTTGTATCAGTGTTTTTCTACGCCAATGCCGGAGAAAGTGAATATCATAGAATGGAATCAACTAGAAAAAAGGAAGTATTATTTGTTTCTGAATGTTTACACGTTGGGCACAAATGCTGTAACATATCCTATCGATGTCATCAAAACCAGACTTCAACTCCAGCGCTCGAAATGCCTCTACAGGAACACGTTCGATGCTATTTACAAGACCGTGAAACACGAAGGATTCCTGGGGCTGTACAAAGGTTTCACAATAAGCCAAGTCAGTATCCTCACAGGGCATGTGTACGCCACAAGTTACGAGATTTCCCGAGAACAGTTCTCCACACTCCAGAACGCAGTCCGTGGCTTTATCGCTGGTGGACTCGCTGCAGTTGTGGAGCAGACATTTAGCAATCCAATCGACGTTATATCTCAGCGTCTGATGGTCGAAGGACAAGGACAGCGGAATAAACAATTAAACACTCTTAAGTCTCCGAAAATTGTTAGAAAGGTTTTGAAACAGCACGGAGTCGCTGGTTTTTATCGAGGTTTTGCTGCGGCTATACTTGTAGAGGGGATGTGGAGTGCAAGCTGGTGGGCGTCTTATGGTATGTCTTTGGAATTGATTGGTAAAGTGGCTCCTGATGGGACTTCACATTTTGTCATACAAGGAGTTTCTGGAATGTTTGCTGGAATAATCGCAACTGTGATTGGGAATCCATTAGACATTGTTAAAGTTAGACTTCAGGTAGGTGAAGTTCTTTGCCAACTTCATGTTTCAAGGGTACTGACTTGAACAGGTGCCTCTCACTGTGTTACAAAATTTTGGCTCAGTCCAAAGTAGGCTAAGGGTGGAAATCTCTTTTCCCCTCCCCAATCATTTTTTCCAACCAATTTAAATACCTAAAATCTGGAGACTCTCTTTTTTCACTACCCCCACCCCTTCCCGCCCTCCCACCAAAAAATTGTCCCAGCCCCCAATGGAATGACTTTGGACATTATATGAAGTCTTACATAAAGTACATACTATCAAAATTTGCAATCATCGTTTTGATGTTAGTGACTAAATGTGTGCAAGTTGCTGCAAAAAACTGTACTGTGAATAAGAATAATTCGAGTTTTGAGCTTAAAATGGGCTAAATCTCAAACTATAAAGGCACAGAAAAGCTTAGAAGATGATTTTATCGGCAAGATATGGTGACCCATACAGGAGAGTGGGAGATCGATGCCATATCCGGCAGACTCCCAGATAATCCGGGAGAGTTGGCATGTATGCTATTGTATTTTGGCTTTTCTCAGTCCCTGTCACAGTTTCAACCTATCTTTCTGTCATTTGTCACCATTTCTGCTGCCCTATGTTGCTGTTTCAAGGCCATTTCGCTTATTGGAATTTTACTCTGAAAGGGCCTCATTTTGGGGGTAAAAAATGTACAAATGAATTGTAGACATGGCCTTTCTTTCTTTCTTTCCCTTTTTCTTTCACAGTAACCTTACTTACGATGATTGCTTACTGGAAACAATCTTCAACCTGCTTGCATGTTTCTCTAGCCACTGTACTACCCCTGAGAAGAAAAAAGTGTAGCCTATATACTATTCTGATCTAGAGTAATTGCAGTCTGCCTTTTAGAGCATATTGAGACAAAAATGCTTTTAGACAAAGAAGGGGTGGGGGGAGGAGGGCAAGATGAGAAATGATGGACTGTTGACTTCTTTTGGAGTAAACAAAGTCTCCACCAGCCCAGATATGGAGTAACTGACAGGTTAATTCACAGCTGTTTACAGATCAGTGATGGGTCTCTGGGTATGTTTGGCTTTGCCTCTTCCCACTCATTGTGCTTATAAATTATGTAAACATTAATTTACCTGATATTTGGATTTGTTTTATCATAAGAATTTCTTAAATTCCTTTTTTTGCTATTTTTAGGTGGAAGGTAGAAAATCTTTTTGGAAAACCCTCAAGAATTTGCTGACAAAAGAAGGACCCATGGCTTTAACAAAAGGAATGTTTGCTAGTGCTCTATCTGAAGTACCGTGCAGTGCTGTTACAATACTAGGTTATGAACTGGTTAAGAAACTTAGTTTAAAAGAGAATATCATTTTTGAATAACAGAATATTGGTAGGATTTGTTATGAGTCGTGATTTTAACCATCAACCAAAAAGCTTTCAGTTGATGTTGTAAAGCAATTTTAGAGTCATTGGGGGACAAGTTGAGGACAGTAAGTAAATATTATTTAAAGGAGTGTATGGAATAAAGCCTTACCACGATGATAACCCACCCGTATTTTCGTTCAATTAACCTCATGAATCTCGGAATTTTTTAAAAAACCTAAATGAACCGAAATAAGACCGAGTAAAAGCCCAGCAATGGAAACAAAACGTAGAGGAAATGCAAAAGAAGAGGCAAGGAGAGCTTCAGAAGGAACAATTTAGCTTCGGGAAACAGAAGGCAGCATAGTCTTTTCAATTGTAGCAACGTTTTGGGCAGTCTGGGTTCTTTTTTGCCAGAAAGTGACTAGAAAACGGCTCGACAGCTTCAAACGGCGTTTTCGGCAAAATTTCAGGGGTAGAATGGGGTTACTGTAATTGCTGTAATTACATTATTGCATCATTTGGTGACGTAACAATGACGTAAGACTAGCGCGTGAACAGTTTTTATTGTTCCCTTCTTAATGCCCGAAGAAGTGAAGCAGGTAGAATGGCAGCACATTGATAAACTCAAATACTAC